>JABXJD010000039.1:1607500-1772500 GCA_013375575.1 Percina caprodes
CGTTCGAGAGTAATTGTAAATCCTACAGTGTCACAGAAAGAAATACTTGTAACCATACTACGGCTTTTTTTGCCACACAGCACCATTTTGTGATTAATTACATGCCACTTTATAACACAGTAATACAGCAGAGATATTATTTATTGATTTATTTCAATATCCATCCAGCTTAACGTTACTACAGTGTGCTAACGTTAAGGTTAATGATTGGTGGGCAACATTATTAGGTTACAGCATTGTTCAACACGTTCACAAAATTATTTTTAGTATGATTGTTTTGACCACAGATAACAGCACTGAGGTACACAAATAAGTTCACCAGTAATGCTAGCTGTATAAATACACAACAAATGTGATGCTAATTTATCCAGCTAGCACACCTTGGTCTGTCTGCCTTACTCCCCTGGCTCAGAGAAACTTCAGTCCCGGGACATACAGTTACCATTGGCTCCCAGCCAGCTAGCGGCAAGCCACTAGCATTAGCTACAGCAATCCAAAGCCGGCCAGCATTTAACTCCAGTGCCGGGTGGTTACAACGCTAACAGCAGTTTAATGAAGTGTCCGGAAACAGACCATATCAGACCCCCGAGTCAGAACAGCATCTATCCATATCGTTAGCTAAGTTAGCTCTACCGGTGTTCGTGCCAAAACTCTCCTACAACTCCCAGAATTCCACGCAACTATCCAAAGTCATCAAAAGCCTGTTTCCCATCCATTGTTTTGATTGAGAGACACCAAGCGGCAGAAAGTTACATATTGTACGTCTTAAAATCACGGGGCTAAAATTACCAGCAGATCTCAGATCAGATGTGTGGGCCAATAAGTAAGAAAAATGTAGTACAGAAATTATGTTTTAACTGAAAAATGGCCTAGTCAGTGTACTGTATATCTTAGGTAACCAAATTTGAGAAACTTCTATAAATTGTTTTTAAAAATGTGGTTGTGCTCTAATTTGTATGTTACTGAAATAATAACTAA
The DNA here is from genome assembly GCA_013375575.1 of Percina caprodes. Classification (NCBI taxonomy): domain Eukaryota; kingdom Metazoa; phylum Chordata; class Actinopteri; order Perciformes; family Percidae; genus Percina; species Percina caprodes. The sequence continues at coordinate 1,608,479 of JABXJD010000039.1, forward strand.
TCAGATCTCAAAGATTCATTAAAACATTTTTTTGGTGGGTGAGAAGGAAGAACCGGGTTTCAGTGATATTGAATTAATGCTCACATCCTGTGGAGAGTTGAGCAACATGTAGAATTATGAGAATATAAGTACTTGGCACACTGAATTAAAATATGGTGCTTTCTTATTTTGTACATTTTACATCTCACAAATTTGCCCCAATTACTGGAGGTCCAGATTCAGAAATATTTAACTAAAAAAGGTATTAAATATTATATAAAATACTAACTAGGAGGTTCTGCCTCCTGAAACTGACTCACTAAAGCATCACCACTTGGTTGGTCTTGTTGAACATTTTGTTCAATGTTTTTAACATTGGTCTTTAGCTAGTAAGAACAAGTCAGAATTATTTGTCCAAAGCTCGGGGAGTCTGCATTTATTAAAGGGGACCGGCTATCGGAACCCAACTTTGTTGGCAGGATTAAAAATTCTCAAATAATTCTCTGCTTTGTTTTCAAGGTTTGGATTCAGCAGACAACAATCTCACAGTATCAGTAGCAAGGTGGAAGAAAACTACAGTACACGATTAGACAGGCAACCATCTTACATGACATGAGGTCCTCTTGCCAGGCGGATCAGATAGAAGGTGGCCCCTGTGATGCCCAGAGTCAGGAAGAAAAATTGAGGGATTAACTGAGGAGAGAGGAGGAACGCATTAGTCCCAGAATACAGAGCCATATGAAGGTAAACCTATTCTAGTGGTTGGCCGTTGTGTGTACCATGAACATAAACCTGTGTGACACACACACACACACACACGCACACACACACACACACACACACACACACACACACAAGTACGCGTAGTTGTTATTCCTGTTTTTCCTTTCCTTGCCCTCCTCCATATGCATGAGGCCCAGGCCATGTGTGAGGCTGCTCACTGTCAGCCTGGGTTGAATGGGCAAGGATGCGGTGGAAAAGAGAGCTGCTGCATCTCTGTGTATGCCAGCTTCTCCTCCTCAACACTAGACCTGTCAGACTGAGCCACAGCATCACACACACACGCACTGAGAGCATGACATACTTGCGCACATATGCACGTGAAAAGAGCTAACGCACAGTTTGAGCACTCAAAAATGTGTGTGTGTGTGTGTGTGTGTGTGTGTGTGTGTGTGTACACAGATACCCTTTTATTTGATGTGTTGAGCAGGGATGATGACAGGAATTAAAATAGAAAAGCACATTAGGGGGACAGGGGGATAATGTAATATGTCATTTTACACACCTAAAGCTTAGCCGTGTCAATCCTCACTCCGTGCAGCATTTTTCAACAACACTACACTGCCATAAATTTCCTGTCTACTTTGCTACGTGATACTCTATGTATGAGACAAAGAGAGTGAGGGGGGAGAGAGTCACACCACTGTCGAACATCTGTTCTCAGCCCACACAGATCTAGTCAAGCTGTAGAGAGATGACAGTTTGATCAGGTTGAACTGAAGGATGTCTCTACTCAGCTGCATCTAGACATCTGTCTTCTGTCTGATTGCATTGCCACTTGCCTTGTTGTGGATTAGGAGAATGATACAATTTCGATATACACTACCTAAAACTGTAGAAAGTACTGAACTGTCTTCAACAAATCGATTCACTATATGTCAGCACCAGTCTTCTGTCTAAGGCACGTACTGTGCAGTGTCTGCTGAATTCCCTGGGAAAACAAGTTCATTGTGCACAACAAGTTTTCACTGCATACACACACACCAGCATACACACAGACAAGTGTAAACTGGCTGTAGACGCTCAGCTTCGATCATTGAAGTGAACACAAGTAGCCACACACACACACAAACATGCAGAAGCAGGTCAGCTTTGAACACACACACACACACACACACACACACACACACACACACAAAGAGAATAATCAAGATACACAAAGCAAATAATCAAGATAGGCCTGGTGTGTTGGGAGAGCTGTCCACTCCCTAGTGCTGATATCTTCACATCGTGCCACACAAGTGAGTGTTTTACCATTGCGCCTGACCAATATAGGAACCGTTTTAAACTTGCTGGAGTTCAATACTGTTGCTGCCCTTATTACTTTTCTGGTGCTCTGCCAAACCAACCCTGTCAATCCATGAATATGGGTCACCGTCAGCATAGCTCTGGGGCAACAAGGAAAAAACAAGCACAGATAGCTTCTGTGTCTTTGTTTCTTTCTTTGTTTCTTTCTTTGTTTCTTTCTTTCTTTTTATTTTAATCTGGTTAAGACGGGAGGTAAAATTATGGGAACACCTGCACCTTTCAACCTGCAGGAGCTTTTTGAACAGGCAACTATCAGGCAGGCTAAGACCATTCTGTCTGATAACTCTCATGTTTTGTTTTCACAGTTTGAGCTGTTGAACTCAGGAATGAGGTACAGGGTTCCTTTGTGTAAATATAATAGGTATAAGCACTCATTTGTCCCTATCGCAGTAAAGCTCATTAATGAGCAGAGATGAATGTATAACTATGAATATTTTAATGCATATTTGTGACTGTCTTGGATGAATGAAATTGTTTTTGTTGTGAAGTATGGCTTTTATCTTATTCAGTATAGGAAATTGTAAATCTGCAATTTGCACAGGCCCTCGAGTAGCCCATATGTTGACTGTACATTTGTCTTTTAATTGTTTCTAACCCTGTGCTTGTCGGTGTGTCTGTAACTCTTGCAGCTAAGTAAGTTGCTCAGTGTCCAAAGCAAATTTCTCCTTAGGGAGACCAATAAAAAGTACTTTACTTTTACTTTACTTTCTTTCTTTCTTTCTTCGTATTACGATAGCAATAAAGCAAATTAACATGCCCATGATACAAAGTAATAATGGCCAGTTGCAGTACTTATTTTTAATTATCAAATCAGTTCCAATTTCTTTGTTATATGCAACAAAGTAATCTAAGCTCCACCTTTCAGAGCTTTCAGCTCCATCTCAATGTTATATTAATGTCAATACCCAAGAAAACATTTTGTTACTGCATGTTTTGTTTGACTTACGTACACGTTATTCAATATTCGATCATATTAGACCTCACATTACTTAGACTTTTTGCTTGAAAAATTACTCATGAGTTTTTTGAAAAAGTGTATTGAGGAGTTGAACAGAAATTGGTCATTAATATAAGTAAAATAAAGATAAAATGTTTTGGGTATAGTTATTACTAATTGCATGTAAGTGGAATAAATGCTTTGTGTGCATGTTTACTCTCCACATATGCTGCCCATGTCAACTTTCTAGACATGTAGAACATAGGTACAGTATATTTAATTTTAAAGATAGATAAGTAAGTCATCTAAATATATACAATTTGAAAAACCAATACCCAAAAGCCTTGTGCATACATCACTAGACTATATGACAAAAAGAGCTCAATAAAAGTCATAGAAATAATCAAAAAGGCTCATACATAAATGTGATGCAACCTACCCCAGGATGTTTCTTTGCATGTTCAAACATGGTTTTAATCATCTTTTTATTATTATTCCAAAAGAAGAAGCAAATCCACTGAAATAAAAACTGACCGTTAACATCTGACAAATGTATCCATGTGAATTAAAGAAAGCGCTGGTTGTTAGCTGAAGTATTTGGACCAGTGCAGTGAAACCTGTTGCCAATCCCCTCTGTCCCTAACCCTCCCTCCCATTGGATGAATGAGAGGGTCAGAGGGGAGAGGGAGAAGGGGGGAGAGAGGGAGAGGCAGTCCTAATCCTCATAATCACATCTGTTGAGGACACGGTATGTTTCCACTGAGGCTCATTGGGTACTTTATGTCCTACAGTGTTTTGTTATACAACAACAAAACTACTACCGTACATTCCTGGATGCCAGCTCCTTTAATGGCTTCTTGTTTAGACAAGAAGCCATCCAGAGTGATGCCATTGTGTTGGATAGTTTCATGTTATATTGTCATTTCATTTTTTTTTTTTTTTTTAAAGACTGTTTTTTTGGGGCTTTTTCATCTTTAATGGACAGGACAGCTACATGCAGGAAATCGTTACAGGTCGGACTTGAACCCTTTGACCTCTGCATTGAGGCATAAACCTCTAAGTGTATGTGCGCCTGCTCTACCAACTGAGCCCACCCGGCCACTTATATTGTCATTTCTAAAATGACGAGTCATTGTTTTTATGGATAGCCATCTCTCTAAAACTTTCAATTGGTTCCACAGTGGCCATAAAACGTTGTTGCATTTTGCAGTGTCTTGTATAGTGTTAAGAAGGGAGAAGTAATAGCAGCATCCAACATGTCCCTCGGGTCGACACGTTGTACCTGGCATGATGATGGCAATTAAACGACCTATATCATCGTATGGTTTGCAGCGCCTGCAGACTTTTCAGCCTGCTTATCAGCACTTTGCAACCTTATGTAATTAACACTAAGTATTATACTGTGCAAAATGCGCAGGCTGTTATTTCTTAACATATTTCCTGTTGTGTTCTCAACAGAAATCAAATTTTCAGCCACGCTATTGTCACTTGGTCCACCACTTTGATCCAGACTGAAATATAATATATGTAAATGACGTGTCAATATATGCCATGGAAAGTTATATTTTGCCATTCAATGTCACCAGAAGATGGTGATCAACTGAATTGTACTAAATGAGGTCAATATTTATTTGTTCAGTACTCTTTTATGATCAAATACATGCAGAACTGACATTCCCTTTAGCCTGTAATTTGTGTTTAAAGCTAATAGGCAAATGATAACATACTAAACTAATATGGTTATTATAGTAAACATTATACCTGCTTAGCATCAGCATGTTAGCATTTCCATTATAAGCATGTTAGCATGCTAACATTAGCATTTTGCTCAACATACCACTGTGCCTAAGCACACCCTTAACAACAACAATATTAAAATGAATCACTTTTTTCAGAGATAGTCTTTAACAATCTTCTACTAAATAACAAATGTTTCCTAAAAAGTAATTTAAGAAGTTTTAAAAATGAAAAACACCCAGTTGTAACCTTAGTCAGCCTGCATTATTTGGGATGTGCACCTATTTCCCCAACTTTTCACTTCTGTTTAACTGTATAAAAGTCCAACATTTGGGAGTGATTTATGCTGCTGTGTCTTCATCCTGCAGTCTTGTAAGCCACCATAAGTTGTTTTACCTGATGTGTGTCAGTGGAAAGAATGCTGTTTCTGTAAACCACATGACAAAAGTAATGGGTGCCATTTTTCACCCAGCAAGGATAGAGAGATTGATGACGGTTGATGGGGAAGGAAAGGTATTCAACAAAAGAGGATGAGGGGGTGAATGAGATGCATTAAGACGAAAGAGGAGCAAGAAAAAAGTCAATACGTGCTCCCCTCCCTCATCACTCTCCTCCATTGTTCCCCCTAACAGATTGCAGGTTGAGTGTTTAAAAGAAGAGGCAGAGTGCAATATCCAAATTGGTTTCCCACTGGTGATGTAACTAAAAGGAAGAGTTGCTTTAATGAGATTTTCCTTGTAAGAATGGATACAGTAGGCTGGGTCCGCCCCCAATCAAACCATCACCACATTCATACTCATACTGCATCTACAACAAACAACATATGACTTGACATCTTTCTTTGTTGATTGTTTAAAAGAAATACCAATTAACCAAAGCATGTTTTTCGCCCATCCCTGAATGCTGTGTGGACTCGCCAGACCCTCCTCCGCAGTGCTGTGGAAGGTCTGGCAATGTGAGACTGTCTGCCATATCAACATTAAAGGTGATATATGTCAGTGTTGCTCACAGCTAGTTTCCGCAAAAGTAAATCATCCATCCATCTTCATGTCTGCTTATCCGGTGTTGGGTCCAGCTCCAGCCAGGGACACCAAACTTCCCTTTCCCAAACCACATTAACCAACTCCTTTGGAGATACAATCCCTCCACCTAGTTCTGTGTTGTCCCAAAGGCCTCCTCCCAGCTGGACATCCCTAAGGAGGCGCCTATGCGGCATCCTTACCATATGCCTGAATCTCAATTGGCTCCTTTTGCCGCAAAGGAGCAGCGGCTGTACTCTAAGCTCCTCACGGATGACTGTGCTTCTCACCCTATCTCTAAGGGAGATGCCAGCCGCCCTGCTGAGGAAACCATTTTGGCCGCTTGTACCCTGGATCTTGTTCTTTCGGTCATGACCCATCCTTCATGACCATAGGTGAGGGTAGGAACGAAAACTGACCGGTAGATCGAAAGCTTTGCCTTCAGGCTCAGCTCCTTTTTTTTTTTTAGGCCGATGATACCATCAGGACCACATTATCTGCAATCCCCAGCCGCCCACCGAACTGCAACCCCTCCCACCCTGACTACGCCTCGATATCTTGTCTGTAAATAATACAAACAGGATTGATGACAAAGCCCAGCCCTGGCGGAGGCCAACTCTCACCCGAAACAAGTCCAACTTACTGTCGAGAACCCGGACACAGCTCTCGCTTTTTGTCATACGGAGATTGGATGGCCCTGAGAAGGGAGCCCCTCTCCCCATACTCCTGCAGCACCTCCCACAGTATCTCCCGGGGGACCCGGTCATATGACTTCTCTAGAGCCACAAAACACGTGTTGACCGTTTGGGCATACTCCCAGGCTCCGTCCTGGATCCTTGCGAGAGTAAAGATCTGATCTGTTGTTCCACGACCAGGACGGAAACCGCATTGTTCCTCTTCAACCAGAGGTTTGGCTATTGGCCGAACCCTCCTTTCCAGCACCCTAGAGTAGACTTTACCACGGAGGCTGAACAGTGTGATACCTCCTCCAGACGTTACCAATTGACCCGCACTACCCGTTTGGGCTTACCAAGTCTGTTCAGAGTCTTCCCCCACCTACTGACCCAACTTACCACCATATGGTGATTGGTTGATAGCTCTGCCCCTCTCTTCACGCGAGTGTCCAAAACATACGGCCTCAGATCAGATGAAACGATTATAAAATCATTGACCTTCGGCCTAGGGTACTCTGGTACCAAGTACACTTATGAGCATCCCTATGTTCGAACGTGGTGTTTGTTATAGATAATCCATGACTAGCACAGAAGTCCAACAACAGACAGCCACTCTGGTTTAGATCAGAGAGGCTGTTTTTGCAGGTTTAAAACATTAAAAAATGTACCCATTTATATCTTTCTTACTCATTTCATCATTGATGTCTTGCTTTCTCCCTCACAGACTAGCGCAAATATACACACTTGGACAAACACCTCACCTACAGCGAGGTCATGCAACCTGCTGTATCCCAGATATTCACCACATGACCCGAAACACACACGCTCAGAACTCCTATACATTTTCAACAAGTTTTTCTTTCATTCCTTAGAGAATGGTCAGCAGTTGCGAGTCCTCTCAGTGACACGACTTTGAAACATCTAGGGAATGCAGCAGCGTTATCCAAACTCAGTCTGCCCCACTGTACAAATAAGGGGTGACCCCACCATGTGATCCCACCAGGACGGCTTCCGAATTATAGATGGCTGTGTTACTGATTTCTCTCTTTGTGATTGTGGCTTATGATCGTACAGAGATGGACTCTCTGACAGTTTATTGTGAATTTTACCTCTATTTCCACCTCAGATATTGGTCTCAGGGCCATGGGTGCCCCTGTTAAAGTCCAATAACAAGGCGAGACAGGCCCCCTTCCTTGATGCATGTTATTTACAATAAATATACCAAATACTACGGGCAGCTTCCTGATTTTTAAGTTATAACTTTTTTTGTCTTAAAGCTTTTGTTGTATTTACTGTAAATAAACTGTTTTGTGATTGGGAATCAATAAGAGATTGGCTTTTTACCTGCACTAATGTTCCTTATATTCGGTGTATTCAGTTTAGTACAGTCTCATACTCTTACGTGGATCCCAAAGGAGTACATCTCCCATTGAACATCATCTGTCTGGACAAATTATGTACTGTGAGCTGTTTTTTTTTAATTTTTTTATTTAACCTATACTTGGGTGCTTCATATCCCAAAGCTGCAATTAATTTCAGTATAGACTAAGATAATTTAGTTTTGATTTCACAAAGCAGAAAATCCATAAATACAGGATAACAGAAGTTTGTGGGGTTCAGGTTGGAGTGGATACATTGTCCCATTATTTAAGAAAATAAAGAATCATCTTTAGCTGGTAGTATATACTACTCCAATAAACTTTACACTTTGTATGTCGAAAGAAATGCAACTCAACAGATTTCCCGAATGCAAAATGTGTCCTTTTGGAATAGTTTAATCTTGCTTTTCATGTTTTATTCAGGTTAAGTCTGAAGTCAATAGCCTTCCACAGGCAGTGATGGCTTCTTACCAATTTCAACATCTATGGGAGTATACTGCATTGGATACAGAATAATTTGAATTACCGTATAAAACAACAATATGATAAATAGCATATACATAGAGAGCAATGCAAAATCCTTTAGTGGGTTTACCTCAGAAACAAAGACTGCATTGTATGAACAGAGCAGACCCTTGTGGCTGCAGTCAGTGTACCAAGTGAAGGCCTAAATAGACCACCTGACCAGTTCAGTGCAGTGGGATGTGGTGGGTGTGATGGCCAGAGGAGCGTGACATGACAGTGGCCGTGTACTGCCAGAACTAGACATCATCAGCTGATTTTTACTCATCACAGATACATTAGTAATGGCTTATATATCAGCAGTTAAATAATAAAAAAAATGCAGGAAGATATGTTTGAGGTTATTGTAGTACTGTAGTATTAACAGTAAAAGCTTTGCTGCTTTAACCACACAGAGAGATGAACTTCTTTTTTCCGTTTTTAGAGAAGTCTTGGCCAAGAATTACAAAGCAGAAGATGAGTGGAGATTACATCTGCAGGGAATTATCCATCTGTGAGTGATCTAATTTCAATTTCTAACCATCAGCGCACATGTAAGAAAGTCATAGTTAGACTGCGGCCATGGTTATTCACGAATTGTCCAAGCAGAAGGTGGAGGAGAAAGTTGTTCTTAAAGCAGAAGGCATTTCATCTAATAGCCATGTGTGAATGCAAGCATGAAAAACAACACAATCTGTTTCCAAGTTTTTCAAGAGGCATAAAAATACCAGTCACCGCCAATGACAAATTGTTTCTGTACACAATAGTACACACACACACACACATATACACACACACACACACACACACACACACACACACATTTTTCATCTAAACATCCACATCCAGGAATTACAGGAATCTGTGTTATGATCTGGCAGGGCACTTGTTTTTATTATTAAGTGGCACAGTAGCACATTTCAAACCCTCCACTATAAGCAGCAGCTCCCTTCCATCCTCACCACTGAGGTTTGGATGATGGTCATGACTTCGTGTGCCCAAACCCAGTCCCACGAGTTCTGCAATAGCTTTGATGCATTTTTCAAAAGGGCTGTGACATGAATGCCAAAAACGCATAGCTTCCAACTCCTCCAGACAGCACACACTATCCTCACCATTTCTCCTTTGTCACATTTTCTTTGCCGTACCAGAATTTTTGTAACAATAATATAAGTTCTGTAGAGAGCCCTATACTGTACCTCACACTGCCAGCTGACAGAATTGTGGCAGTGCTGAAGTTCTGTTTTGGTACACTTGAATGAATTGAAACTCTGTTTCTTCCCCTCTCCTCTTTCTCTTTTTTCTTTTTGTCTATTTCTCTGTTTTGCCTGTTAGACCAGATTTTTCTGTGGGTCTGTGTTACGCAGACCTCGGCAAAAATAAAACTGGGATTCCTTGATATTGTCTCGTCACAATATCCAACTTTTAGTTGTTTAGTTTTTTTCTTTTGGAATTTACTGTCATTTTAAATGAATCTCCCATCACTGCTTTGCAGCTGCATGGATTTATATAAAGCTGCATTAATCAGTACCTTAATATTAACATTGGATCGAATGACTATGTAATGTGAAAGGTGTTTCTTGCTTTGTTGTGGCAAGCCATGAGAATTATTGCAGAGCTTTTTAAAGGTGTGTTGTAACCGCACAAGTTGAAATGTTTTAAACTTCACATGATGCTGTGTATCAAAAGTCTATCAGCCGTGAGACTCTGCTAATGTCGCACAGAATCAGAAATGAAGGACGAACTTATTGACACTTATTGGAAGCCCTACGACTCATCAGTATTGTACATAGACTAACCGAAGATATTCACAAGTTGCAGAATACGTGAATAACACAAGGCAAAAATTGCTTTTTTAAGTCATTTTTGTTTTTCTGGCCCACAAACTCTGCTGTAACTATTTTCAACAAAAAAGTTTTAATTTACTTCCTGTATGCTACCTGCACAAAGTGTGTCTGTTTCTGGATCTATGAATTAATTGCTGCCCACATCTCTTTGCCCACATTTTTTTAATTTTTATTTTACAGCAATTGTAATTGTCCTTGGAAATGCACTCATTGACAGCTGTTTTTCTAAAAGAAAAACAACAGAACCAGGGGTGGGGTGGGGAAATCAAAGCTTTCGTGATTAGAAGTGGAGATGTCATCTCCCTGATCCCAATCTAGGAAATGACAACAAGGGCGGATGAGATTGATGCAGATATACAGGTTGTTGTAAGTCAACTTTCAGAAATAACTCAACATATGTTTGTGGTAAATGTGAAAGATGTTAGGCTAGCACCAAACCGTTGACAAGAAACGTGGTTGACTAGCAGGTGAACATAAAATGAGGTGGTGGACTCAAACAAAAGTAGAGCTAAAAGGATAGTGAATATTTAATTTATGATTTCAAAATGAATGTTACTCAGTGTCAACCGGAGCTGTTTGTATAACTGTGTAAAGCTGGATTTATACCTTCCGCATTTGTGAGTATCTGGTTCGGTCCGCATGACTTAAATGTTGTCATTTGTCCAAGGTGGGCTCTCCGTGGCACCCCTCTACAGTATGTCCGAGCCGTAATATGTCAATGTGGATTCAGCTTCTTCAGCTGTTTATACAATACTCTACTTGCAATACAGTATTATCATCCTGTTAAGTGTGAAGAAAGGTGAATTTACACATTATAAAAGAGTTTTTAATTTGTTTTTTAGCACCAGCATGTGTTATAACAGCTGCTTTAGTTGCATTAATGCAAAGCTAAATTGTGTGTAAAAGGTGACGAAACTTAATGAACTGATTTTTTTTTTTTTTTTCTTCTTACACCGCATAGTAATTAAAAGAGTCACTTACTTATAAGGTGCAAATAATGCTGTTTTCTTTATTGTGTGTGTGGTTGCTAACACCACAAGGTCCCTCCACGGATGAAGCGTCAAGCACAGTAAAAGTGTCTGGTATTGTCAGTGGGGGAAAACTCTCCACAAGCCTTATGGATTGACACGAGTGTCATAAATTCTGCCAAATAGCCTAATATCAAAATATTAGAGGCAACGTCATATCTGAATATGAGAGGAATAATGGCTTTTCCTCCTTCTGTCTGCTGGTCTTGATGAAAACCTAATTTTATTGCCACAATCATAATGGAATTATCTCCAGGTGTGATGAGGGCATTTAATGAAATCATTACAAAGGATTACTTTCTCTTTTTCTTGGGCTTATTAAAAGGGCCTTTGTGATGGGAGGCTGAGTAAGAGAGGCTGTTTTCTTTTTTTCTTTTTTCCCCCCTCTCCATTCTGAGTGATTGCGTGTTTGTCAGTCTGGCAGTCGCACCATTTGTGGCTGGCATAAAAGCCTGCAGGGAGCCACCAGATCTGATTGGGAATCTTAGGGAAAGGATGAAGAAGAAGAAAAAAAAAATACATTGGCTGCTGCAGTGTTGTATTGATGTGTTTGAACATAGGGCTCTCATTTCATGCCCTCAAAGCACACATAAAAATGGTTTTTCAATAAACGCTACACTTTGATGCATAGTTTATCTGTTCCGGCTATAATAATAGTTTCTCTTTCTTTCTCTCTCCCTCACTGTCTCTCCTCCTCTCCTTTTTCCTTCTCCTCCTATTCTATCTGTCCCACTTCCTCTTCCTACTCCATTTCTCTCCTCTCCCTCTTCCAACCACCTTTTTATTGAGCATCATGTGACTTCACCTCTCCCAAGTATTGAACTGTATTTAACCTATCCCTGTAAATTTTATTCCTGCATTGCCAGGGGGAGAGGTACACTATGGATGTTAAGCTTAATGAGCAGTACAGGCAAATCACAGTAGTATTGCCATCCATAATTCTCCTTGATTGAGTTCTGAATTGTAAAATCAATGTCCCCTTGCCCCCTGTTCACTTGTAGTTAATATTTCTCTGTATGACAAAGCAACTTTGTTTCCACCCTCATACACCAGCAGTGGCTTGAGGATCTCCCATACATTTGCGTTTGACGGCACATATTCTAAATAAATTATTCATCTGTATTGTTGTTATTGGCGTTATATATTTTTTTTTTATGGTTATCTCTTCTCACTTTAACTACACGTGCTCGTTTAAGTGCAGTGGTGGAAAGAAACCAACATCATCTACAGTACTATACTTGAATTTTCAAATTTCATGCTACTTTATACTTTTACACCTTTTTAGAGGAAAATGTTGTACTTTTTACTGCTTTAGATTTATTTGACAGCCATAGTTAGTTGTTACTCTTCAGATTGTGATTTTACGTTTACAAAACATGATCATCTTAAAAAATATTTGTTGTTAACCACATAATAGAAGACACAATTAGCGCCAATACACATACAACTGTAAAGAGCTACTAAATAGGTTAAGTTATATTGCTGGCAAATACTGTACACTAAAACTACATTATAGTCTATTGTGAACCATGTATTACATGTTTATCGTCTTGTTATAAATGCTAAATAGTCGGACTCTACAAATACTTGCGTATACATACATTCATTTAAGTAAAATGTTAGCTTGCACTTGTATTTTTACAGTGTGGTATTACTAATTTGAAAGAAAATGATTTGAATACTTTTCCCACTTGTAAAGTCAACAGCTTTTTGGCAGTGACACAGAAAGAAATTGAACTGCTCACCGGCCTCCATATATATATATATATATATATATATATATATATATATATATATATATATATATATATATATAATAAATTTGAAAATTCAAGTATAGTACTGTAGATGATGTTGGTTTCTTTCCACCACTGCATATATATATATATATATATATATATACACACACACACACACACAGTGGGGTGAACAAGTATTTGATACACTGCTGATTTTGCCAGTTTTCCTAATTACAAAGCATGAAGAGGTCTGTAATTTTTATCATAGGTACACTTCAACTGTGAGAAATCACATTGTATGATTTCAAAATAATTAATTTGCATTTTATTGCATGATAGGAGTATTTGATACACCAGAAAAACACAACTTAATAATTGGTACAGAAACCTTTGTTTGCAATTACAGAGATCATATGTTTCCTGTAGTTCTTGAGCAGGTTTGCACACAGTGCAGCAGGGATTTTGGCCCACTCCTCCATACAGACCATCTCCAGATCCTTCAGGTATTGGGGCTGTTGCTGGGCAATTACGGACTTTCAGCTACCTTCAAAGATTTTTATTGGGTTCAAGTCTGGAGACTGGCTAGGCCACTCCGGGACCTTGAGATGCTTCTTGCAGAGCCACTCCTTAGATGCCCTGCCTGTGTGCTTTGGGTTGTTGTCATGCTGGAAGACCCAGCCACGACCCATTTTCAATGCTCTTATTGAGGGAAGGAGGTTGTTGGCTAAGATCTCGCTATACATGGCCACATCCATCTTCCCCTCAATACGGTGCAGTCGTCCTGTCCCCTTTGCAGAAAAGCATCCCCAAAGAATGAGGTTTCCACCTCCATGCTTCACGGTTGGGATGGTGTTCTTGGGGTTGTACTTATCCTTCGTCCTCCAAACACGGCGAGTGGAGTTTAGACCAAAAAGCTCTGTTTTTGTTTCATCAGACCACATGACCTTCTCCCATTCCTCCTCTGTATCATCCAGATGGTCATTGGCAAACTTCAGACGGGCCTGGACATGCGCTGGCTTGAGCAGGGGGACCTTGCGTGCGCTGCAGGATTTTAATCCATGATGGCGTATTGTGTTACTAATGTAACTAATACTTTGAGACTGTGGTCCCAGCTCTCTTCAGGTCATTGACCAGGTCCTGCCGTGTAGTTCTGGGCTGATCCCTCATTTTCCTCATGATCATTGATGCCCCACGAGGTGAGATCTTGCGTGGAGCCCCAGACCGAGGGAGATTGTCCGTCATCTCAAACTTCTTGGCTGAGTCCTGCAGCGGCCCAGGTTCGAATCCAACCTGCGGCCATTTGCTGCATGCCATCCCCCATCTCTCTCCCCCTTCCATGTTTATCTGCTGTCTCTACACAATAAAGAGAAATGATCTTGTTTTTTAAAAAGTACTTCTTCCATTTTCTAATAATTGCACCAACAGTTGTTGCCTTCTCACCAAGCTGCTTGCTTATTGTCCTGTTGCCCATCCCAGCCTTGTGCAGGTCTACAATTTTATCCCTGATGTCCTTACACAGCTCTCTGGTCTTGACCATTGTGGAGAGGTTGGAGTCTGTTTGAGTGTGTGTACAGGTGTTTTTAATACTGGTAATGAGTGGAGAACCGGAGAGCTTCTTAAAGAAAAACTAACAGGTCTGTGAGAGCCGGAATTCTTACTGGTTGGTAGGTGATCAAATACTTATGTCATGCAAGAAAATGCATATTAATTATTAAAAAATCATACAAGCTTATTTTTCTGGATTTTTGTTTTAGATTCCGTTTCTCACAGTTGAAGTGTACCTATGATGAAAATTAAAGACCTCTTCATGCTTTGTAAATAGGAAAACCTGCAAAATCGGCAGTGTATCAAATACTTGTTCTCCAGATAGATAGATAGATAGATAGATAGATAGATAGATATGTTGTTTTGTTTTTTTTCAACGTGGAAGTAATTTAGTCGGTAGCTTATTTCCTTCAGACACAGAGGTGAAGAATGGTTACGTTCACAGCTGTTGTCAAGCAGTGATGAATAGCGCCGCCTAACTACTCAGGAATAATGCTTAAAACAGAAAATTAATCCAAGTTGTGTATGAATGTATTAAACATTTGTGTTGTGCCTGGTCAGCACTGGTTCCAGTTAGTTCAAAGAAGGAGGAAAGACGAATAGGGGGGAAAAAAAGAGCTGGCGAGTGGTATAGTGGCACAAAATCAAGCTCTCAGCAGCTCCACAATACCCCATTAGTCTTCATTTTCCGCACGACATGCAACAGGGCCCTTACGTCTTGAGGAACAAACTAAAATTTATTGGGCCAGCTAGTTCAGGCTAATTGAAAGAAATTGTCTGTCTGTTTGCTTTCCATTAGATTTGTAGAGGGTGGTGGGTTGGGGCGGGATGACGAGCTGGGGCCTGAGCTTGCTGCCCTCCAGTCGACACCCTGGCCTTGTTTCCTGTTAATGGTTTGATCCATGAGTGCCCTCCACTGAGCAGACAGTCTGAGCTGTGGGAATCATTTAAGGAGGAATCGTTTAAGGAGGATTTATGAGATGCATTCATTATGAAGTGTACAGGCAAACGGACTTCGATCGGTAATGGCAGCTCATTGGTGGTTTATGGTGCTGTTTCTGCACTTGCTGTAGTTTTGGTTCAGTCCTCTACCAAAGTGCAAACATACTGATTATGACTGATGATCTCTGCCCTGTGATTTTGAAATATTGTTTTAGACGCCACACAAGGAACTTCAATAAATGTTGATTTGGGATTATACAGGTAAAAGCCAGTAAATTAGAATATTTTGAAAAACTTGATTTATTTCAGTAATTGCATTCAAAAGGTGTAACTTGTACATTATATTTATTCATTGCACACAGACTGATGCATTCAAATGTTTATTTCATTTAATTTTGATGATTTGAAGTGGCAACAAATGAAAATCCAAAATTCCGTGTGTCACAAAATTAGAATATTACTTAAGGCTAATACAAAAAAGGGAGTTTTTAGAAATGTTGGCCAACTGAAAAGTATGAAAATGAAAAATATGAGCATGTACAATACTCAATACTTGGTTGGAGCTCCTTTTGCCTCAATTACTGCATTAATGCGGCGTGGCATGGAGTCGATGAGTTTCTGGCACTGCTCAGGTGTTATGAGAGCCCAGGTTGCTCTGATAGTGGCCTTCAACTCTTCTGCGTTTTTGGGTCTGGCATTCTGCATCTTCCTTTTCACAATACCCCACAGATTTTCTATGGGGCTAAGGTCAGGGAGTTGGCTGGCCAATTTAGAACAGAAATACCATGGTCCGTAAACCAGGCACGGGTAGATTTTGCGCTGTGTGCAGGCGCCAAGTCCTGTTGGAACCTGAAATCTCCATCTCCATAGAGCAGGTCAGCAGCAGGAAGCATGAAGTGCTCTAAAACTTGCTGGTAGACGGCTGCGTTGACCCTGGATCTCAGGAAACAGAGTGGACCGACACCAGCAGATGACATGGCACCCCAAACCATCACTGATGGTGGAAACTTTACACTAGACTTCAGGCAACGTGGATCCTGTGCCTCTCCTGTCTTCCTCCAGACTCTGGGACCTCGATTTCCAAAGGAAATGCAAAATTTGCTTTCGTCAGAAAACATGACTTTGGACCACTCAGCAGCAGTCCAGCTCTTTTTTCCTTAGCCCAGGTGAGACGCTTTTCGCGCTGTTTCTTGGTCAACAGTGGCTTGACACGAGGTATGCGGCAGTTGAAACCCATGTCTTTCAAGCGTCTCTTGGTGGTGGATCTTGAAGCACTGACTCCAGCAGCTGTCCACTCCTTGTGAATCTTTTTTCACAATCTTGACTAGGGCGCGGTGATCCCTATCGCTTGTACACTTTTTCTGACCACAGTTTTTCCTTCCCTTTGCCTCTCTATTAATGTGTTTGGACACAGAGCTCTGAGAACAGCCAGCCTCTTCAGCAATAACCTTTTGTGTCTTTCCCTCCTTGTGCAATGTGTCGATGGTCGCCTTTTGGACAGCTGTCAAATCTGAAGTCTTCCCCATGTTTGTGTAGGCTTCAGAACTGGACTGAGAGACCATTTAAAGCCCTTTGCAGGTGTTTTGAGTTAATCAGCTGATTACTTTGTGGCACCAGGTGTCTTCAAAATTTAACCCTTACACAATATTCTAATTTTGTGACACACGGAATTTTGGATTTTCATTTGTTGCCACTTCAAATCATCAAAATTAAATGAAATAAACATTTGAATGCATCAGTCTGTGTGCAATGAATAAATATAATGTACAAGTTACACCTTTTGAATGCAATTACTGAAATAAATCAAGTTTTTCAAAATATTCTAATTTACTGGCTTTTACCTGTAGCTGGTTTTACTGCAAGTCACTAGGTTCTTGGTATATTGCTTTTTATTGTTACAGTGCAAGCAACTGGAGGCAATTGTGAACTTATTTTCCATCTTTGTCAAATTCCACATTTGGCAAAGAGTCATTGATAAACCTACCTGATGCAGCAGCCAGTTTAAATGGCCTTTGCCCTCATCTCTATGAGCAGAAATCTAGTCCCTCTGTCAAAGAGGAAGATATTATTATACTGGAATAATTAAAGATAGAAGATATGTAGATGAACACATAAATATATAATGTGATAAAGTAGATGATCCGCCTTTATGTGTTTTGCCAAATTATTTTATGTACTGTATGTCTTATTAGATCATGTGCATTGGGGCTCGAATGTTTGGGCACCACAGTTTGTATTAATGTGCATAAAGAAGCCAAGAAAAGATGGAAAAATTTCCAAAGACATCAAATTACAAATTTTATTATTATTTATATTTCCATCATTTACACTTTCAAAATAACAGAAAACATAAAATGGCGTCTGCAAAAGTTTGGGCACCCTGCAGAGTTTCTAGCATGCACCGCCCCCTTTGGAAAGCTGAGACCTGACAGTGTCATGGATTGTTCTCAATCATCGTCTGGAAAGACCAGGTAATGTCAATCTTAAGGTTTTAAATGCCCAGACTCATCTGACCTTGACCCAACCATCAGCACCATGTTTTCTTCTAAGCAGCTGTCTAGAAAACTGAAACTGGAAATAGTTGACGCTCACAAAGCAGGAGAAGGCTATAAGAAGATAGCAAAGCGTTTTCAGATGCCAACATTTTTTTGTTCGGAATGTAATTAAGAAATGGCAGTCATCAGGAACAGTGAAAGTTAAAGCAAGAACTGGAAGACCAAGAAAAATATCAGACAGAACAGCTCGCAGGACTGTGAGAAAAGCAAGTCAAAACCCACGTTTGACTGCTCGATCCATCCAGTAAGACCTGGCAGACACTGGAGTTGTGGTACACCATTCCACTATAAAGAGATACTTGTACAAACATGGGCTTCATGGAAGAGTCACCAGAAGAAAACTTCTTCTACGTGCTCACCACAAAAATCGTTTGAAGTTTGCAAATGAACATGTAGACAAGCCTGATGCATTGTGGGAACAAGTTCTGTGGACCGATTAGATTAAAGTAGAACTTTTTGGCCGGAGTGAGCAAAGGTACGTTTGGAGAAGAAAGGGCACATCATTTAATGAAAAGAACCTCTGTCCAACTGTTAAGCATGGGGGGGGATCAATCACGCTTTGGGGTTGTATTGCAGCCAGTGGCACAGGGAACATTTTCACAAGTAGAAGGAAAAATAGATTAAATAAAATTTGGACGCTAACTTGATGCCATCTGTGAAAAAGCTGAAGTTACATTGAGGATGGCTTCTACAAATGGATAATGATCATAAACACACCTCAAACTCCACGGTGGATTACATCAATTACATGGCCTTCACAATCTCCTGACCTCAACATAATTGAAAACTATGGCTAGACCTTAAAAGAGCGTGTGCAAGTGCGTGACAGACAGCCCAGAAATCTCAAAGAATTGGAAGATTTTTGTAAGTAAGAAAGGGCAAAGATACCTCGAACAAGAATTTTAAGACTCTTGACTACAAGAAGCGTTTCCAAGCTGTGATACTTAGGGGGCATACAAAATTATTTTTTTTCTATCTATCTATCTATCTATCTATCTATCTATCTATCTATCTATCTATCTATCTATCTATCTATCTATCTATCTATCTATCTATCTATCTATCTATCTATCTATCTATCTATCTATCTATCTATCTATCTATCTTAAATTTTGGATATCGTGCCTTCACCCACTTAGTCATTCTATCCACATTTTTGATGATTATTTATCATAACTCTCATTGTGTTAATATTTTGTGAAAGTACCAATAGTCAACCCTACTATATCGCCGCATAATCAACATTGTTGTATTTGGTTAAATATTGTGGTACAGTATTTGATTTTCTCCATATATCCTAGCTCTTATTGGGTGAATTAGAAAAAGCAGAGCTACTTTGAAATGGGATCTTTCTGTCGTGCAGGCACAGATTTGTTTTGCAGCACACATGCATAAACAAACCCAAAATGGGCACTTTTGTTTTGACATCAAAATAAGTAAATACTTAATGTTAATTTCATAATTTGTTCAAAACCTGAAACCTTCTAATGTTGTCTGCGCTTTTGGAGACACATTTTGAGCACTAAAACTTCTCAAAAACTACATACTGTAATCGTACTATTGATTAAAAAACATTGTTTTAATGTGCTTTTGCATTCATGCTTTCTAGAGGTGATTTACCTGGATAAAACAATTTTATAGGTAAACAAATCAAATAAGCACCTAACCTACCAAATGTAAGAGAGCTGGTTGTATTTACTTTTGCAGTAAGCCTCTGCATACACTACCTGTCAACGGTTTGGGGTCACTTAGAATTTGCCATTGCACTCCATTGTAGACAGAATAGCAGCTGAGATAAAGCAGCAGTTTTCAGATTACATTATGCACTTACATAATTGCAAAATGGTTCTCCACTGTTTTCTCAATTAGTTTTTTGAAATATCAGATTAGTCAATAGAATGTGCCTTTGGAACATTGGATGAATGGTTGTTGATAATGGGAAATGTAGATACTGCATTAAAGATCAGCCCCCCCCACCCACATCAGCTGGTTTTCTGTCTATAATGGAGTGGTATGGAAATTTGTAAGTGACCTTAAACCTTTGACTGGTAGTGTATGTTTTTACTTTTATTGTGAGTAAATCTTCACTAGAAAATCTTTTGAGGAAACAAATCCCATGGTTACTCCTTCAGCCATTTGAATATTTTCGTGACCAGTACGTCTTTGTACTTTTAAAAAAAAAAAGATACAAATATTGTGTATCCACTGAAGACAAGATGAAGGCCACAATCCTCTGCAAATGTGTCCTTTGTATTCAATTGAGTTTGACTAAGAAAGGGAGGATTAATTGGACTGAGAAAGGACAGAGGTGCAGCAGTACACTGCATCTAGTTTTCTGAAGTATTGAATTAACAAAGTGCAAACTGAATGACTCAGCTGCCTGTTAGACAAGGGACAGTAACACACAGTCAAAAACATTATCCACAACTGCCAAAAACACTTAAAAAAACGTATGCCTGCTGCCTCCTTTCCCTCCTCTTCTCTTTCACATGCTAGAACAACTCTGCGCTTCCCCATCTCAAACCTTGCCTCCCTCTCTGCTCGGTTATAATTGCTCACATTTAACAGCTGAGCTTCTGAATCTTGAGGAGCAATGAGGAGGCGGCAGCACGCGCAAAAAAATAAATAAATGCACGCATCTCTGGTGGAAATTGACTGGCACTGGTGTTTAAAATAATAAGATGCAGCTGTTGATAGTAGAGACTGTCTGCAGGTTTACTTCCCTGTGGCCCCTGTGGCAGCAGAGGAACGGTGATGAAGGCAGACAGCTGACAGGTGCTCCAGGATGATGCTGCCATCAGGTGCATCTGCTAAACTTAACTTGGAGACAGGAGAGGAGAGATAGGGAGGGGAAAAAGCGTAAGAAAGAGATGCTTGAGCAAGAGAGTGAGTGGGGGAGAAGGTAGAGAGGAATGGACAAAAACTATGGGAAGAAGACGCAAAAAAAGAGGAAGATGGAGGATAGAGAGCATCCACGAGAGAGGGAGAGAATAAGTGTGTGTTTGTGTATGCAGTGCGTATGTGTGCACTTTGAAACTTTATGCCAGCCCTTCCTGTAAAGAAATACACTGGATGTCTTTGAACCTGCGAGGTTGCCTCTCTGTCTAGACGCAGACACTCTGGAGGGCTAACAAGTTTACTGAGCGGGTCAGGAGATGAGGAGACGGCAGGGGAAAAGTAATAAGTGGAGATAATGAGCAGGTGCAGAAAATGATGGGAGAGGAAACATAAAGAAATAATATGAAGAAATAAAATAAGAGGAAGAAAAGGCAGCGTGTGTGTGTGTGTGTGTGTGTGTGTGTGTGTGTGTGTGTGTGTGTGTGTGTGTGTGTGTGTGTGTGTGTGTGTGTGTGTGTGTGTGTGTGTGTGTGTGTGTGTGTGTGTGTGTGTGTGTGTGTGTGTGTGTGTGTGTGTGTGTGAGAAAAGTATGTGCTGTTGTCTCATGTTTCTATATCACTGCCTGCATCAGCACTTTGCAACTACTATATACACACATGCCTTCAAACTCTTGTGTCAGAAATGCAGCCTGGGTTTAAATATACAGCAATAATGGATTCACTGTGTGTGCTGCTGACAGTGGTGACGCTGGTGGTGTATCTGACTTTAATAAAAAGGTGCAGCGGGCACAAGGATTGAACCCCCTTGAACCCCCTTCGTGCTGGAAGAAGGGCCCTTGATCAAACTCGAGGCCGACTGGATGAAGTGTTCACTCATATCACGACTCAGTTCTGGGTCGAGCAAAAGGTAACTGCGTGTGTGACCAATGAGCTGATCTTCCCTCTTATTTTTTTTATGTGTGTTTAGCTTTCTCTCCACACATACACAAAGGCGCGCACACACACACTTTCTAATATGCAAATGCACAGTAGTGTGGAAGGAGAGGAGGCTGACAGAGCCCACTGCATCGCAGGTAGCCCGATAGAGTGGCTGGGAGCGCTGTCACCAATTTGTTCCTAGCCGTGGGGGACATGCAGGGGATGGAGAGGCGATGGCAGCTCCCTGTCCTCATCATGGCTAATGAGGCCCAGGCTTCTCCTTCTGTGTGTGTGTGTGTGTGTGTGTGTGTGTGTGTGTGTGTGTGTGTGTGTCTGTGTGATTGGTTTATATCACTTCGTGTCACAGTGCTGCCAAATCTCCTATTCTTGAAAAACCAGGGGTTGAAATCTGGCAGAGACCGCGGAGCATTCTTTTAGTTCTCCATATACAACTCTCCTGGCTGAATTATTTACCGGGCCGAGAAACACACAAAGAGAGAGGAGATCAGGTCTTGTTCAAGGCAGCTACCATTCAATACATTGCAGACCTTCAGGAACACCACACCAGCTGAGGTCTGCTTGCTGTGCTGGCTGACCCTTCAGACCATCAAGGAAAGGAAGATAGAGGAGAGAAATTGCATCATACCTGATGTGATAAAATACAGACAGAAATAATACATTTCTTATGAGGACTAAAACTGGTCAGTGTATAATGACATAACCCGACATGGCACACCGTCATGACAGTTCTTTATTTAAACCTTTTAACACTAGTGTTTCAAGGTGAGGTATCATCCAATTGTCTGATTAAAATTCTGTAAATTGTTTCATGGTTGAGTGATTTCAAAATATTTGTACTCTGACTGTATCAATGCTTTGTAGAAGCTGATCTGTCACATTGAACAACGCTAAAGAAGTTTGGGAAGTGTTTAACTATATCATATCTGTGGGACGCCTGAGGCTCCTTCGTGTGATATAATGCTGGTATCCATCTCAAAGACATTAAGAGTACAAAGACATTCAATCTTATGAGAGATGAGAACTGTATGATGCGTTGTTTGAGTAATGGAGAAGCAGCACTGTATTTGTAGTTCAGGAGCTCCTTAGTGTGGTAGAAAAGGAGAAGTGCAACCAAAAGTGGCACATCTCCATATGTTAGATTGAAAAGTGATAATGTGACATAATAAATATAGTGTATGTTTTAACCTTTGTCTCTATCTGCTGGGACCTATTGCACAAAACTGGAAAAGTGCAAAGCAGCTATTGTGTTTCCTCCTGAAAAAAACAAACTGGTTGTGAAAAAACTCTCTTGTTTAAAAAAAAAAAACTATACAACAAATATGAAAACCTCTGAAGCAAACTGGTTTGATATGACTGATATCTGATAGCAAACAGATGTTCATTTCCCTCCCAGCATACATGGAGCAACATAGTATTCATTAAGTCTCCATCAAATCCTAAGGGGAAAATAAGTGTCTGTAGCTGTTTAATGCTCCACAGTGTTCATCTGCTAGTCACTAATTTTGTATTTGTGCAGTTTGGTGCTGGGCAGGTAGTGCACTGTTGGTTTTTAAAACTATTTGTTAATCTGCTACCTGCTGCAGCCGGAAAACACGGTTGAGTATGGTGAGGGAGAATAAAATCAGTAAACTGCAGGTTGTAAAAGTGTAGAACCGAGGGGAACTGCAGTCAGTCAATTTGGTTGGTTTATCACTACTAGCGACTACATATTACATTACACAGGGGCGATGTGGATCTGGATGATTGTACATAGATGTGGTGACAGACCATAATCGATTATTGCCTAGTGATGTAACTTGCTGTTTTGCCGGTTGCTGCTTGCTTATTTATTGCCTTTTGTCTGTTGCGTTCAGACTTCAATAAATTCAGGAAGTGTTTTTTTCTAAGAGCGGATACAATTTTAAAAAAGGAGTTCATATAAATCTGACTGCTTGCATTTGTTAATGAAAGGCATGTGTAGAAATATTCAGAAGGTGACACATTGTGATGTTGATTCGAATTGTTGACAGGACAATCGTAATCCAATTGAATCTTAAGACCAGTGAACATTCACACCCCCGTTACAGTCACTTGGTCCATTGTTAATATGAAAGTATAGATACAGCAGCTTTAATTGTAGTCGAACATAACCTAATTGATTTATTGTGTGATGGTGGTATTTCATAACAAAAACACACCAAATATAAAAGGCCACTTCC
The DNA here is from genome assembly GCA_013375575.1 of Percina caprodes. NCBI lineage: Eukaryota > Metazoa > Chordata > Actinopteri > Perciformes > Percidae > Percina > Percina caprodes. Next base: position 1,632,423 of record JABXJD010000039.1, read on the forward strand.
CTTTTTTTTTTTAATAGTAAAATACAGTCCATTAAATCAGGAAAAAAAACTCTCAAACAAACATTTGTTATTGAAAGCTTGCGATAAACTACAATCAGCTTTACTCAGAGATTAATGTCCTCAACATTTCTGCCTGGGCAGTGGCATTTGCAAAATTAAAGAACAAGAGGGAGAGAAGATGAGAAAAAGGAGAGCAACAGCAAAAGGATGTACTGAGAAGAACGTGGATGCCAGGAGAGGTATGAAGAAGTTGCAGGGAGCAAAACAGCAGAAAATAAAGAGTCTGAGCTATGTATGGAGAGAAAAGAATAGAGAGAGGAAGGAGGTAGGACACAGAGAGAGCCTGACTTATTCTGCTGATTCACATAACACCAGAACATGGCCTAGTCAGCTAACAGTGGAGGAGAGATCAGCTTTTTCCACTTGTCCCTACGGGGAACCTTTCACAGCATTAAGAGACAAACCTGCCCACTGAAAGACCTTTTAAATCCCTGATCATACCTCTGATTGTAAATAAATACGAGCTATTTCAGCCTTTGTTTTTGGAATGCACACATTGTGACTTGTGTCCAAATGTACGTTTTTCAAAGAGCTGTTAGACATTTTAATCCAACATAGACACAATATAAACACTTAGATTATTCTGGAACTAACAAAGAAAATGTTTCACCTGCATTTACAATGACAACTGAGAAAAGATGAGGCATTTCTAGATGATAAGAAAGTATATATACAGGCTTTTTTTAAATAATGGCCATTAACAGTCAGTTGCTCAATGAGGAGCAGAGGAGAACCATCAGGGTGCAGGTGTGGGTGGTTTGAAGAGACCAGTCTTTCTAAAGTAGCGCACGATGAGAGGCACAGACACCAGAGTGATGCTGATGCGAACCGGAGCGAAGAGCTTGTGGACAGCGTAGGCCAAGACGAACGTGCTCGTCCCTGCTGCCATTTTAGACTGAACGACCGCCTCGCTGAAGCCCACTTTGCACAGCACGGCAGTCATATCAATCCCACTGGGGAGAGGGATGACAAAGAAAACTGGTTAGAAGTACATAGAATACACGTTAGGCAATCCCTCACACATTTTCTCTTTACATTTTCTTTTTAATTAATGACATGAGGCAGAGGGAAAAACAAAAGAATTAATACATTTAAACAAAATATAACCATTTAATAAATGAACACATGTACACCATATTGAAATTATATACCCAATAGTAAAATATTTAGCAGTAATTGTTAATTAATGAATATTATTCAACCATATTTGGACAATTAGCCATACAAAACCTAATGCAACTTAACAATAAGAACTCTCTATGGACCATTATCTGGATTACAACAGTCCACAAACCCAAAACAATAATTTACACAAACATCTCAAAGAAAGGAAAAATCTGATTTGAACTTGCAGGTGCTTCAGGGCCCAAGAAATAAGTCCTAAATGCCTCACACTGCAATAACAACTTACTTTTATGCTTTTGCTCCTGGCTGGTTGCATCATCAATGATTTTTAAAGATTAAATATAAATAAAACAAATCCCTTTTGGGTTTACGTAAGTGGTTAGAAGTGCAAATCACCTTTATTTCCACCAGAGGGAGCTGTGTTCAATAAAGAACAAATAACAGTTTATTTAGCAGCCCTTTGAACCATTTAAACTGATCACATTAGCATAAGAAGCACTGCAATCTGAAATCACACAAATCAAAGAGGGTTTAACAAGCTACATGTATCACTGCCTTTGCGGGACAGTTTTGTTGTCGTGGCATTTTCATCTGAGCTATTCTGGGAAGTAAATATGTAAAGAATGTGCAAACAAGGCTTAGAGCTGCTTTAATCAATACGGCATCTCACCCTCTCTCACATTAACAACTCTGTTGCACTCATCACACGTTAGTCTGCTAAATCTAAGGATCCATCTGCACCTTTACAACAGTTTACCCAGCACACAGCACTGCATTAGCCAGGCACATGCCTGGGCTCTGTGGCCTCGCAGTGATAATGCTCAATGTTTGTTACATTTAGAGTCACTTTTCAGGTGAGAGTCATTATCAGCTACATGAGGAAATGTCTAAGCTGTTGTATAATCTCTGCCAAGTCTCTGGTATTCAAGCCCCTGGTATGTGGCCACACAGACCGACAAGGCCCCTGAAAATTGTCTGGAATGATACTGATAAAAAAACAAAAACAAGGTTGTGCTGTGTTGCTTTAGCTTTTCACTGTCTGTCACTTTAAATAGAAGATAAAGTACATAGTTGAATACAGTGTCAAAGATTTTAGATTTTGTATATGTTTTGTAACGTTACAAGTTTAAAAGAAACACTTCAATGATAAAATGAACTCTTGTTTTATTCAACCCAATTTTAGTGTCTGTCTGACTCTGGCAGTAGTATTTTACCAACAGCAGGACCTGCATAATGTAGCTGACTGAGTGGACATTCTCAAGTGCCGTGCTTTGCTTTCTCTCATAACATAATTTTTCTATTTGCACCAGACACTCTGCATTCGTCAGTGTAAAAGCAGCCCACGGGTCAGTAATTTCCTGTGCATTTCCTGTTTCCTTATAGGAAATGTAACACTTGGATGCTTTTACACTGCTAGATAATATCAGTATGTGATGTTTTATGCATTCCAGAGCTATTTTGTAATGTGTTGAGTGTTGTAGTCGTGCATTTTACTTTTCTGTAGTATTTTTCCTTTCGGCCTGTGTCATCTGCTTTTACTTCAGTCAGTGATTTCCGACATTTCCCAAAAATACTTGGATACTTCAGAATATGCAGCCTTCAGCTGTAGGCTGTTTATGATTAATGGGGACTATACGGTTTGTCGTCAATAGAGGAATCTGTTATTCTCCACCTGCTGAGAAATATGCTCTTACTCTTTAATTATCATATACAAATATTATATTAAGAATATTCATTAAGATGATCAACAAGAGTAAGAAATGTTATTACATAACAAGAAAGTAGGGCCCAACACTTTTTCTTTTATATATAAGTATTTAGGTGTTTTAGGTTGGAGTTGATTGATTTTGCACTTCAATCAGATCATCAATCTCTCATCTTCGTTTTGAAACAATGGGAATAAAGACTAAATAAAAATATATCCAGCTGTTAACAGATATATGTGGCCACTGGTCCCCCAACTGTAGAAAAAAAGCAATAATTTGATGTTTTGTCACCTGGATAGAAGGAGGTAGAACATTCCGAGGGACATCAGGGAGATTCCAATGTGAAAGGAAACTCCCACCGCTCCATACTCCTTGAAGACTTTCTTTAGCTGCTGGGTCTTGTTTGGTTTTTCTCCCTCCGGCTCCCTCAGGGCCTTAGCTGTAGATGACGAGGTAGAAGAGGCCTCCTTTAAATTCTGCTCGTCCTGGACAAAAAAGAGAAAGCAGAATTGGAGGGACTTAGCAGGACAAAATGAAATGGGAGGATGAATTGAGAATCAGTCCCTGATGCTACAGGAAGCAGAGAAAAAGAAACTGTAAAGAGACAGAGTACATCTAGACAAACGGAGAAGAGGTATAAATGTCAAAGAGGAAGTGGATTTAAATCGTGGGGATATTTTCCACTTGGCATACAAAATCGTTAAACTTTTCTTGTTAGTATTCCCTCAAACTCGAAAATGTACAAGCTTCAAGATGGAGGCTTTACTACTGTTTTAAATTGATGTCACAGATTTAACCTTCGTTTTTATTTAAATATTCAAGGCAGAAAAGCTCAAAGAACCAAGCAGTTAGCGTTCATTTAGTGTTGGCATGCGTATTTGTTACTCGTCTTGACAAAACTTTTTTTTTTTATACTATTTCATCCATTATTTAATAGCATTTACAGATGCAATAAGTATGTAAAAATTCTAATCATCTTTGACCGTAAAGTTTTTGCCCTTTGCCTTTAGTACCAACCAGCAACCTCCGGTGCTGAAAAATGAAGCCAATGCGGAAGTGCAAAAAAAACTGCAGCTCATTGAGTGGCCACTTGAGGCTGGCTCCATAAGCAAGTCAATCCCCATTATGCCAGGATCAGACTACACAAATTTAGCTCTATTTTGACCTCACGGACACGTCGCAGAGGGTCGGGCCGACAAACGTGTGCCTTTACCTCTTGTAGTGTGACATAATCAAAAATTAGCGATCTAACATCTGGGACGCTTCACGACCACGACGCAGAAAGTCTAGCATGTCAGATTTATTTATTTCTTCTCCACCTAGTGTGACATGTTCTAAGACGTGCTCCTTGACTTTGACAAATGGGAGAGAGCACTCTCTGGCACACACATGTTAACATGGCAAAAAAGGAGAGATGCTACGGCTGCTGTAAGGTGGAACAAAGATACACCCAGTTCCCATATAGGCTTTTTTCACGCCAGGGATTGCCCCGCTTCCCAGCGTTACACGCTGGTGGCCTAGCCACTAGCAGTTATCTGTTTCTCTTCACTTTGACCACTGACAAGCAAAAACAACAAAACAGGCTACACCTTCCTACAACCACAATGGCTGCACCTGATTGAACAAACGCTACACGTGGGGCTCCCGGATTTCAAAATAGACCATAATGGCGGTTTATTCATAATACAGTCTCTTATAATACGAAAATAGTTTGCCGAAACATGTTCTTGAAAACATTTTAAGCAAGAAATAGGCCAATGTTAGGATGCCCAACTTAACAGCAGAAATTATATATTTTTTTTCCTTTTTAAATTGTATTCAGGCATATAGTTGTGCATAATTAAGGGTGTTGCACTATAAGTGACACATGGGGTGCTGTCACAGGAGGCAAGCGTAGACTGTTGCTTCAATCAGCCAGCCTCAGCTCTATTTACACTTTACCTCTTTTTGCCCATTTTTGGATTAGGCAAACCATGGCAGTGCAATGCCAAGGTTGGAGTCACCGAGAGCCGCCCACTTTCAGCTTCATTCTGGCTTTTCAGAAATCTATGTGTAGTACTGACCCACTGAGTGCTAAAACAGTATCCCATCACACAATTTATCAAAACAAATACCAAAATTAAAGCAATGTCCAGAATTTTCTTTCCCTGGCACTCTGCAGAATAACCACACAAAGATGCATGTTGAAGATATTTTGTTCAAACTGAGCTACAACAAACATTTTTTTTATTTAATTCAGATATAAAGTCAAACAAAATGGATGCATCATCAAAATATAGAAGAAAAATGGCATGCTGTGAATTTGTGCATCATCTAGTTCAAAGTCGCGGTCATACAAGTAGGTCAAACAAAGCCTGTACTTTTATGAGCTTCTTCTATTCATTGTGCAGCCAAGTCAGCTGATTAAACAGACTGCTGCTGTGTGGTTCAGGTAATTCACATTATCACTTACCCTTTTACACACATGCACACACACTAAGTCAGTCAATCTCTCTTACAAGCGCACACACACAAAGAGCCTCTCATAAATTCACAAACGCACACATTACTCTGTTTGTTGAACAAGCACCAGACACAATCCGTCTGTCTGACATGTAGCATGGAGCAGGCACGTCACTCCACTGTGCGCTGGCAGTAAAACCGATTAGTGGACTACAACACACAACAACAATAAGACAACAGACCGCAACGGAGCATTGATGGTGTGGAAGTGACTCACGGAATAGTCTGCTTACGCAGCACAATCAGACTATAAAATATGGATGTTGTCTCCGTGACATCACCCATAGGTTTAAGTGCCAGAATTAGGACTGGGAGGCCAGGTTAGCTCAATTGGTAGAGCAGATGCACATATACAGTATAGAGGTGCATTTGTCCACGCAGCGGTCGTAGGTTGGACTTCGGCCTGTGGTGCTTTGCTGCAGGTCATTCCCCCTCTCTCTCTCCCTTTGCATGTCTTCACCTGTCCCGTGGAAATAAAGGCCTAAAAATGCCCAAAAAAATAAACTTAAAAAAAACAACAACTGACGTCTAGCCAATCCTGGCGGAGGCAGCCTGAATGAAGCCTACAGTCTATGCTCACCTCTTGCAAACACATGTCACTCAAAGCAACCATGTGTGAGGCGTAATATTCAGGCCTTAACACTGTCTAAACTCTTACAGTTAATAAAACACAAGACTTCACAATTTGATATAAGGTCAAATTATATCAGTATCGAATGTACTTGGTACTGACTTGACTAAACAAAGCTTTGCGGTCATTTGGCTTAAAATTGTTGTCATGTGAAAACCTATCATCATATCCCTTAAAACTTAATTATGATTTGGTATAATACTGATTTCTCAGATACTCATTTGTGTCCTGACTTGTGTGTGTGTGGTAAATACAGTCTACATTTTCCTAGACTGAGTTCTACCTGTTTTGGCAGCTTACTGTTATAAAATCTCTTTAAACCATGTGATTTAATATTTGTGACTAGAGCCCCTGCTGCATCATAAACCAATGCGTTATTTAAATGTTAGGTTTTTTTTCTAGGAAATTTTGAAATTAGATATAGGGGCCAACACCAGAACTAATGGACATTAATGTAAATGGGGTTGTAATAAAGAATTACAGATCATGAAGTAACAAAAACAAAACAAAAAATAAAAATAAAAAAACAATTCTGAATCACAGAGATGCAGCATTCTTAAACATTTCAACTCACAGAGAGCAGTCCAGCGGCAGCCCTGTGTTTATTTAACTCTTGTATTGTCTTCACTTTCAGGACCCCCTCGTATCGCTCGGGTCAAATTGACCCATTTGGAGTTTTAAAAACGATGCTGAAATAAAATTTTACTTAACTTTTTTTAACAAATATTGTCTTTATCTCAATTTTAAACAATTAAGATAACATGTTTAGAGAATGCAATCTGTCTCTACTAGAACACAATTAAAAATGGAAGTGTGATTCGTTAAGGTTATAATTCATGTTAAAAATCCACTATGTAAAAAAACATAAGTGGTCATATCCAGAATAATTTTCTGAACTGAGTCAGGAATACATGTTTATCACAGAAAATAAGGTAAGGCCATTGATTTTCAGGTAGACAAAAATGTATATTTGTACCATTTTTCTTGAAAAAATTTGAAATGGGTCAATTTGACCCAAATACCATACAAGGGTTAAAAGTAGGACTTCATTCAGTATTTGAACAAAATATGTAAACAAGCCCAAGAGTGCATACAGAGCCAACATTCGTTACTGTACCTAGTCTGTACACAGCGCTATGGACACAAATCTGTCGGTGCCCAAGGTTACACACTTGCCTGGTCATGCTGCTGTGGTAATGTAATTACAACTAAATGGATTTTATGGAGCCCTTTCAGGTTAATTAGAGATTATGATTAAGGATATTGGGGGAAAAAATAATTTGAGCTTTGAAAACCTTTTTTTTTTTTAAGATGAAGGCCTTTAAACTGTAAAACGGCAGCTGACAGGAGTGTCCAATTCCAACTGAAGCCAAGTTATTCAAGTATGTTTTCTGCCAGGAGGTAACACAATCCTTCTCTGAGAAAACAGGAAGTAGCTCCGGCCTTGGAATTAATCTATTATTAGACACAATATTGACACTGTGCTTACAAAGCTGAGACAACTTATTAAGTACAAAGAATACTGCAGTGATCTCTTTAACAGGCGATTTATTATGGTTGTCTATCAAGTGTAGTGGGGCTTTTCCTCGACTAATTAGATGACAGATCTGTAAAACTGAGATTTTCAATGGTTTCTCAGAAATAAGTCATTTGGAATGAAAAAGCATACAAAAATGACTAATCGACTAAATGAATGTCAATCGACTATGAAAAATAGATTTAAAAAGTGTGTATGAACATACTTTTCCTGATAATCTAGCAGAATGAGCAGATGGAAAAAAATACAGAAATCATAACCATGCTGGTAATATGCAGTAAAAGAGTAACTTTGTCTTACAAAAATAGAAAAAATAATCAACTGGATACTTTACAAGCATGCAACTGAAATACACAAACAAATGTGTTGGGGTAAAAGGGGTAAAGCACCAAGTTTCATAGCAAAAATATGTATAAAGGCATATTTACTGTTGATTATGTAACTTGATTTGTAACTTCTACATGTTTAACAAAGTGCTGCAGGGCCTCAAACTGGTGTATCAGTCTTTGAGATATTTGCAATTGTCACATTCAGGTGAAAAGGTCAGAAATTGAATTTAATAAAATGGGACTGAACGGCAGTTGCTGTTGATTCAGTGCCATGCACCACATTTGGCCTAACATACAGTAGCTTTCATTCATATCCTTTTATGCCTTTTTTGCTGCACTGACATTCTGCTTGCTTCAGACTGTCTTCCTTTGTTGGCCTGAGTCAGACAACTAATCAAGAGGGCAGATACAATGAAGAATGGATCAAGAGAAAAAAGAAGCTGCTCTTTTCCTGTTGCAGAAATTTGTCTTGCTAAATTTTGTCCCAAGTTCCCTGGATAAAACCAGTCTTGGTGACGTATTCACTGGTCTGCCAACAATGGACAATAGAAAGGCCATAGTGAGCAGGCCTTTGCTTTTCAGAGGCCAGTCAGGCCAAGCTAAAAGTAACGGCAGACAGCAGTGTGGGAGGGTCATGTGAGTGACCGGCCAAAGGGAGTTGTGCCAAGGAGGGTGTATAGGAAGGGAACAGTGGGACTGCTGTGTCTGATAACAGCTTTTCACATGCATGAAAACACATGCAAAGTCACAGTGACATGCAAACACAGACAAAGACACTCATACATACATACATACATACATACAGAGTGGGAGGAAAATGGTAAAGTGGTGAATCCCTCCTGTCAGAGGCTCAAGCTAAACAGTGACTGCTGAGTGGTCTTGATAAGACACAAAAGTCAAACTGAACAAAACAGTCACTTAGTGCTACACAGTCTTATTTATTGTGTCATTAAAGGGAACTCCAGATTGTACACATGAAAGTCAAGAAGTCTAAGGACCCCCTTTGGAAAACGGGATGCTACATCTCAAGGGTTATTCCTTTTGTTGTGGTTATCAAATATTTTTATAATACAAATAAACAATACACTGAGACATAAGAACGCGTCCCAGGAACAAAAAAAAAAAAATAGGAAAGACGGGGAGGAGAAGTAATAAATAAAAACAACTGTAGGAATGGAGTGTGTAGGTTTACCAATAGGACAATAATACAAAAACAGATGTACTCAAACACACAAACAAAAGACATTGCCAGAGAGACGGACATAAGACATACGGATCCAAACACATGCACAGATAGATGTGAGGTGGCTAAAGCACAATCAAGGGTTATTCCTAATGAAAGAATTTCTGACAAGTAATGGTCAAAATTGGAATTGGATGGTCAGACTTAATAAAAACTAATTGGCCAAGAAAACTGCAATGTATCTTTAGATTACAGGTAGACTTATGACCTTCCCTTCAAACCTTTGTTCTTTATGTTGGTTCTCCTGAGGGGAAAAAAACCCCAAGGTCACCAACAATCAAGATTTTTCACATTGGCGAACCATATCTCAAATATATCTTAGCATTTCTTTATTGCAATTTCTTGTTACTTGTCAGCCAGCATCAGTATTTCTCCAATAAGCGGATCTCGGCCAATATACTATGTCTAGTTCAAAAAAAAATGTTCGCTATTTGCAAGAAAAGAGCTGTTTTTTAAAATATTTTTGGGGTTTTGACCAAATGTTAGTCAACGTAGCAATGGTTGTTGGACCATGACTTTGAGCCATACTGAAATGTCTCAGCAACTATTGGATGCACTTGTGTGAAATTCGGTACAGATGTTTATGGTGCCATGAGATGAAGATGATTAATCCAAATGACTTTGGTAATTTGATCTTTAGGTAATTCCCTGTCTTTTCCTCTAGCGCCACCATCAGGTCATTTTTTTAATGTTTCCAATACTTTGGTTTGTAATTACAAATCATCAAAGCTAAATCCCATCAGCCTCATTTGTATTTTGTGCCAATTAGCACATGTTAGCATGCTTATGGTGATGGTCAACATGGCGGACATTAGACCATAACATAGCATGTTAGCATACTGATGTTAGCATTTAGCTAAAGCAATACTGTGCCTGAGAACAACCTCTTGCTCACATGGGTGTAGGCTCTTAGTCTTGTGTAATTATTATGTAATTAAGAATACGCCTTTAAACTCAAACCCTGCATAACAATGAGCAGTATACAGTTTAATAGTGTCTTTGCTCCAAGAACTGCCTATTGCAGGTCAAGATCACCCACATTTTTATCCATTACTCATTCACATCACAGTTGTTGACTCACCCCTAAAAGAGCACCTGCTAAAGTGCTTACTTAATTTGCATATTATTCAAATTATATGGTTTTGAATAAGTAACCCATTCGTATTATGACTACCTATAAAAAGGAGCCAGAATTAGTTTCCTGTACAGTTTCAGAGTCAGGTGTCACTGAACCTGTTGAACAGTGAGTCAGCATGCTCTCTCTCTCTCTCTCTCTCTCTCTCTCCTCTGTAAATAACATTTCTGCTACTTCAGATTAAGATGTAATGTTTAAATGCATGGACTAAGGAGCGAATTCCCTGCAAATACGCAGCCCACATAGCTGTGCGCGTGCATGACGCCGTCACGCCGTGTTGTATAACAATCCTGTCTGGCTGTTACTTCAGCGGCCCATGCAGGCTGGCATCTTTTTGCATATTTCATGGTTTTGAGTTCAATCCGGGCACCACTGGGACATGGGGGTTTCCCCCACCAGTTGAACACTGTGTGGACATAGACTGGGACCTGTGTGCTCTTATTAACTGCTCACTGGGGTTAGACAAACACTTGAGCTGAATGGTTTAAATTACCCCTTTGTTGTTAGCTTTCTGCTCCCCGCCAGCGTCGCTCTGCTTCGTGGATAAGGCTCTGGTCTGCATGGTCCCTGTAGAGCACAGTCGACTCGGAACCCCCCAGTTACCTGTAAACGAACCATTACCCACCGGCTCTCCTCTAATGCCGTGGCGTCTGTTTGCATGTACGAGGCGCTGCGTGATAACCTCTACATTACCGCCTTCACTTTGCCCGCGTTTAGAGAGATTCACGGCTATAGTAGCCACCCGGTCCAAATGTCTCCAGTTAAAAGCACACGCTAAGTCCCGGTTCCGGGCAGCTTGCCGACCCGGTTGTAGTTGTTTCCCCAGGTGCACAGGAGTTGCGTCGAACCCCCCGACGGATACACAGGAACACCGGTAATGTTGAAACGTGTAACCTTTGCGTAATGTCAAAGTGACGTCTCTCAGTCTGTTTGCTTTGACTTGCACTAGAAACGAGCCCGATGACTTGAAAGCCTGATCCAGAGCCGCTGCAGACAGCTTCCCCGTGCGGCACAAAAACATTGTCGACGACCACCCTGAAGCGAGCTGTCTCCGGATTAAAATCTAATAAAGCGAGTAAGTCGTTTGGAACAACTAATTCTGACTGTAAATAGCTGTTGACATGCTGCCCTATGCCCTCCTGCCTCCCTCCTGGCCGGTGACCGATTATCCACAACAACCAATGAGAGCTGACGCGCAATCGCAGCTAGTAAAGCTACAGCCGAAGGGAGGGGGGTATTTAAAGGTGTACCCGTGTTAATTCTTACAATTCGGCTATGTCATGAAACGTCTGTGGAGTATGTTACTGGGACTAATGAATGTATTTTTAAAGCCATACAGCTCTGTTTTAAGTACTATTTCACTAAGTAAAATTCCCTGCAAGTTCAGTAGGCCACACATTTGGTCTATTTTTTATTTTCCATCCCGCATACTTTCTCTATAATCATCCTCCATGCCAGGCAGAGAGATTGTCTTGGATGTTGCTTCAGTTGTTGCCCTCTGTAGGAACAAACTAGGAGATGAGCTGATTCAAGCTCCACAATCCAACCAAGCAACTATTCATCAACTTATTCTAACCAGGTTATATTCGAACATGCTGTTTAAAGTAAAGATATGGTGAGGAGGAAGGAGGTCGAAGTTGCAAGGCATAAAACAACATAAAATTATAACAAACAAAATTAAACTGTCACAAACAGTCCATTCAAAAAAAAAATGGATGAGCATGCTGAATTCAGGTACGACATCCGCAAAATAAATGGTTATGATAAACAATCCAAAATACTTTTCATTGTTGTTGGCCATTACCCATGCTTTGTTAGGTGTTGCATAGTGTTGTTGGGAGATAAGGCTCTTCAACCAGCAGAAAGAAAAGATATCGAATGTTGGCATGATGTTTTGTAACCGCCCAGATCTCACATGAAAAAAAGTAAGATACATTGCACTGTCAGTGTTGTATTATTTGGTTATCAATGAGGCATTACTGCAGCATTTTAATTATTAAACTGGTTGAGGTGGAACTATTTTAAATACCTTTATTTACTGTTGAGTAGTTTAATCTAAAAAATGCACCAACATTAAATAAGATGATCATCTGTTTTGTATGTAAAATCTTGATCTTCAAAGTAGCTGTAGCTGTCACATAAATGGAGTAAAAAGTACATTTCCCTCTGAAATGTAGTGAAGTAGAAGAATAAAGAAGCATGGAAAAACTAAAGTATCCTACCTCAAAAGTTTCCCTTTTTATGTTTCTCATGTAAATGTGCATGCCTATGCAAAACCAGACAGACGTGTTTACAAAAGCCCAACCAAAAAGGAAGTGGCGGGAAAGTACAAGATCGTAAATAACTGTCAAAAAGTTTAGGATAATTCCTGAAATATTTTTTGTGTTACGTCTGTTTTAATCGTTGCATTGTGTGATAAACGTGGCCTGCTTTCACTTGTAAAAGAGTCATTCTTTCCTGCAACGTTTCCTTAAACACACATTGCAGTTAGAAATGCATCAACGCAGAGACAGTAAAAGGCAGCGAGAGCAGTGAGCGAGTGAGTGAGTCGGAGGTGAGATAAAGAAGAGGGTGGGATGTTTGGCAGGAAGCCACAGAAAACAGCCCACGGTCAGTGCAGCAACAGAGCCTCTCTCCTTTTCTCAGCAAAGCCACAAGATGTGGGCTGGGTTTAAAATAGCTTCATAATGTGTAATTTTTTTATTTTTATATATATATAATTTTATTAGGTAAAGAATGATACCTTATTTGTCAGTGAGGAGCCATCACTGAGTGTAAATGTTAACAAGTGAGATTAACATATCAGAGTATCAGTCTGTTACTCCCACAGCCAGAAGGAAGGGGAAGACATCTGCCCTAGTTCCTTGTCTGCGATAACACCGTAAGACTGTCGTAGAGAATGAAATGAAAAAGATGACTAACGTATTTTCCAGGAATATTTGACGTCAGAATTAATATTGTTACACCCTAATGAAGGTCCCGTGGGTGTGAAGGGTCAGATTAGGGTTTACAGAAATGAATCTGCCATGTTTTGACCTGAGCGTGTCCTCTAGGATGGACATCAGCTGTGCAACCTCTGCTCAGTCAGCATTGATTGGGTTTGCAGGCCATAACCTGTTGTGAATTAGGTTGGGCTTAATTAGGTTGAAAAATGAGTTGTATAGTATTATCATTGTTTTATCAGCAATATCAGTAAATTCAATGTGTAGTGTAGTTTAAAAAAAAAACAAAAAAAAAAAACAAGATAAGTGAAGCCATGGCTCTTTCTTATCCATTACTCACCCGTCCTTCCTCTAATTCCAGATCATTCTTCTGGAGTATTGCTTGTGATTGATTGTTGTGAGTATCTTGGGCAAACCTGACCTGGCACCTGACGGATGCAGAGAGAGGTGTACATACTAAGAACTGCACCCACAGTTTTGACATTTGCCATTGAAGGAAGGAAGTGTTGCAGCTCTGGTGACGCACTTAGCAAACCAGTTAATCCGGTGTATTAAAACAAGCCTAACTATTTGTGAACTGAAACATTTTGTTCTTTAGTTAAAATTCATGTTGTTTTTGCTAACATAATCACAATGACAATGCTAACATGCTCACAATGACAATGCTAACATGCTGATGTTTACCAGGTATAATCTTTACCATGTTCACCATTTCAGTGTGTGGATGTGTTTTACTGTTAGCATGTATTTAACAATTAGAACTAAACACAGAGTACAGCGGAGGCTATTGAGAATGTCATTAGTGTTGCCAGTACATTTTCAAAAGGTAATGGACATATTCATACTTTGACCTGGTTATTGCGCTAGAAGACCTTCATTTGGTCCTGAGAGGCAACTGGTTCTGCCGCAGTAGCAATAAAAACAACACAGTGTGAGACACGCAAGATAAAAACACACCGATACAATAGTAAAAGGTAAACACATGGAGTGCAAAAGTTACAATATAAGTTAAAAGAAAGAAAAGGAGCGAGAAACTGTGTAAAAAAAAATGTGCTGATGCTACCCGTGCTTTACAGAATTGAGCGGTGAAATGGCAGAGGGTGTAAAGAGAATTTCTATCTGTGTTTGGAATGGTTGTCTGACAAGTCAGGGGATCACCAGTGGTATTACAATGAATCCTATGGGGAACACAGATCTCCTTTCCATCCAATAGTTGTTGAGATATTTCAGTTGTGCTGGACCACGCTGCTAGTGTACAGCTTAAAATATTTAATATTGTGATAATTATTTCAACTACATCAGTCAGCATTAGTGTCAGTAGCTGTTGCACAGACGTGTCTCATGCCTAGAGGGAGTAACTAACTGCAATCTCTTGAGTGTAAATCCCCTCGATCGATAAGCTTTTATCAGCGGTCACACAGGCAGGCAGACAGACAGACAGACAGACAGACAGACTCTACTTAGACATCTTGAATTCAGGTCAAACTGGACACTGAAGCCCAGTTAAGTCCAACAGATCGTGGGAACCAGGCAGAAGTTCTGACCCACTGAGCCATCAATGTGTTCTTTTTGTGCAGCTCCTCTATCTGTCTAAGAAGCTGGCAGGATGGTCAATGGTTGTGGCCTCCTCCCCGCGTAGGCCCATTTTCAGGCCTTCATTCCACCCTTTCATTTGCCTGGTGTCTTTATTTCATCAGTGCATACGTCTCTTCTTTCCACCCATCCCTACATCATGGTGGTCAGTGTCTTAGCAACTCCTGGCATCGGTCCATTTTCCTACTTTATTCTCCACACTCCTGGATGCTTCTCAGTGCTGTAAATCATCATCCCTCCATTTTTGTTTCCAGCAGAGTGGTCAGTATGTGTCTGTATGCTCATTCTGGCACTGATCCAATTTTCACTTCAGTGAAGAGGACTAAAGGACTGGGACCTGAGCCAGCTGGCCTGGACTCGGTGTAGCTCAGGCACAATAGCAAAAGCCAGGCCACGCAGAGGAGGTTAATGCAGCCTGGATCATGTGCTTTCAGCACCATTGTTGTCCTCTCTGTCTATATGCCGTAGACATACTGAGGGAGCTTCGGATGAAAGGGTGATTCTCCTAACATTTACTCAAAACACATTGAGAACTGTAACTTGATGGAGATGTTTGACAAATTAATGTTATGTTTTCAAATCCATCAGCTGACCCTTAACAATACATTTTATTTGTACAGTGCTTTTCAAAAATACTCAAGACACTTTACAATAAAAACCAGTACATTAATCAGTAGACTGTAAATACTGATAAGAAAGACTTAGCACTGCCAAAAGGGCAGTCCCCTAAAATCAACAGCATTGAAAGTGAAGAAAAGGTGATGAATAAGCTACAGTGGCTGCCGTTTTCCACGGGAACTGCCACAGTAGCAACGGAAAGTGGAGAAAGTACAGTGTACATGTTTAATGGCATAAATGTTCAGAAATCGTCAAAATGTGGCTCCTTAAAAAACTAAATATTACTATTCCATTTTTTAAACTTCTTTACTTGTTTCTCTTATGTGTCTGAAAAATGACTGCAGCCTGTAGAAATATTGACCCTGCTGACCCCACAGCCAGTGAATGAGAGGAAGTTCAGAAAGACGGAGGGGAAAAAAGACAAGACAGGACATTATTGAAGGAAGTAGTTGATGCTGGGCCAAGACCGTGACAGCTGTGTGGTGAAGGACGGTCCAGCCTCTGGCTGTTTCACAACAGAAAAGAGCTGTTGAAGTAGGGCAGAGTAAGCAGACGTGTCAGAGAAATTGTTCGTAACCTTCATATGGCATGCAAACGTGAGCTGCGGACATTATTTTCATCTGGCTTCAGATATGAAGTGTCTGAATACAGTTTGAAGAAAATTATGCTTTTAAAAGATGAGCAAAAGTAAGAGTAGTTGGTGTTGCTCAATATGCAAGTGATGCATCCACCTTTTGAGGCTGACAACTATGCATACTGCCAATGACCTATGAAATGCCTATGGTGATGTGTTCAAATGTCTTGTTCAATCCAACAGAGATGTTTACTAGTACTTTCTTTTTTTAAGATTATTTTTTGGGCATTTTTAGGCCTGTATTTGACAGGACAGATTAAGATAGGAAAGGTGAGAGAAGGGGAACAACATGCAGCATAGGGCAGGTTGGATTTGAACCCACAAATGCTGTGGCAAGGACTGAGCCTTTGTACATGGGGCGCAACCGGCGTGCTACCCAGGCACCATGATGTCCAGGCCTGCAGGACACATTCTTAATAAGTCTGTAAGAAATCCATCATACCTGACAACAAGAGCTATGCAGCTTTACTAATTCAGAAGAGAACAATTCTCAAAATATACAATTTATTAAAAATGTTAATGCAACCATCAATATTCCAGTAATTACAAAATCAGTAGTTTTTCCATCTTTATAATCTTATTGTTATAGGCAACAAGGCTTAAAGACAAACACAAGCTATATATATATATATATATATATATATATATATATATATATATATATATATATATATATATATATATATATATATATATATATATATATATATATATATATATATATATATATATATATATATATATATATATATATATATATGCCATTCAAGAAATTGTTTTATAAATATGTAAAGTCTGAATATATTGTTTTCGTTGTGATTAATCCTTACCCAAGTGTGACACTAGTGCAAATCAGCAAGAAATCTAGTGTCTGCAATTTTGAGCAATGAAGAGATTATTAACACCAAAACGCTGGTGACTGTATTGTGGAAGACCAAATGAAAGTAACCTCTCTGGTTAGGCAGGTCCTAATATATTCATACGTTCATTCAATATATTCGAGGTTCATTCAATATATTAAGACTTTCATTCATTATATTCAAACTTTCCATATATATAATTTTCTAAACAGCATGCCATAATACACCATGAGGACATAGGGTTCTTTTTAACCGCTGACTGTCTTTGCTAATACAGACCAGATCGTAGCTCAAAATTACGATTGGATGTGATCTGGATTTCATCAATTATTAAGGAAGCAGAACTAACATTTAAATTGTATTGATTGCAGCAGTTTGGATAAACGCACACCGGAGGAACTCCAGTGAGTTTAAGCTGACAAGATGATGTCACTGCCTGAGACACGTCTTAAGAGGGAAAAAAAAAACGAACCAAAAAGGGGATATAGCAAGCTCTTTCAATGTGACTTAGTTTGTACTTCCTCATATTGAGTTAAGAAACAAATGTCTTCCTATGAGAACTTAACATGAAAAAAACAGACAAAACCGCAGGAACAAATACTAAGTATGATGATGACACCTCGTGCACTTGAATTTCCAGATAGATTTCAGAGTGTCAGACTACTGAGGGGGTCGAAATAGACTGTTTCCCCCTTGACAACCAAATCTCTGCTAACACTGTTCATCAATGTGGGTAATTGTATTTTTCTATATGTTCGTCAACAGTAACGACACAGACATGTAACTGCAGTTCATGGGAACAGATAAGGACATATTATACAAACATATTTACAAACTCATCTGTACAAATTTGACACTGTACAGTTGAAGTTGTCGGGATAAAGTGGTAGTGGCATTGTGGGTAATCCAATGTTTAAAGGGGTTGGAAACAAACAAATAACCATAACGGCAAGAAAGTCTTTCCCCATAGTTCAAAATGTCCTTATAACTTTTTATTCATGGATGACTATTTGGCACTCACAGAGAGATTAAAGAAAAAGTAGGATGTTGGAGTTAAATATTTTGGGAAATATGTTTATCTACTTTCTTGCTGAGAATAAGATGAGGAGATTGATACTACACTCATATCTGTGTGTTAAATACATGAAGCTGGAACAACTGGAATCTATAAAAATCTGCCTATCAGCATGTGTAAAAGCTCCCACAGCAGGCATTTTGACAGGTCAAAGCAGAAAAGGCACACGTGTAATTAATAACAATGATGGATGTATTCCATTAAGATTTAGGTGAGACAGGTTTGGTATTGTACACCCTGGCTCACTGGAGAGGCTTCCTGCTACACTTAATGGAACAAAGCCATTGTTAGTGTTATTAGTTTCATCCGTGCATTTCCTGTTATGAGTCATATGTGCTGTGAAAAAGGTCAGTTAACACCTTACATCGCGTTTGTTTAGTCTGTACAAAAAACAAAAAAGTGGTTTTCCAACAGGTTATGTGCCAGACTGGTATTGAACCAAGAAATTACTTAATCAAAGTCAACGGCCAAAAAAAATAGTTTGGTACTGGTAGGCTAACCAGCTGCTGGCTCCAGCTACAACTTTTAGCGTACATAAATGGGTGCTATCGATCTTCTCAACTAACCTGTCAACTATTTCTTTAAAATGCAGAGAAGCTACTTTTTGGTAACATTTTGTTCTAGTAGTTTTTCATATTTTATGTTGAAGCCATGATCCACCTGAAACAATGGTGTGGGCTCGCTTCAGAGACTACCAAATCCATGTGTGAATAAATGTTTTTTTTAAACTGAGGGAAGCATACAAATCATACTGTACTTACAGTAATACATTACACGACATTTACAATTTCTGTTAATGAAACAAATACAGTGACTGGGAGAAGACAAAGCCACACTATGGCCACAAGAAGAAAACAACCCAAAACATGAAGAAATAACACTGTCAATTGTAGTGACACAAATATCCAATATAGGATGGCTTGTTTGTGATTTTAATTACATGTCCATATAGTAACCCTTACTTCACTTTATCAGTTCCATCTCAGAAGGTGCTTTGCTGGAAGACTCCCCAGCACATCTTATATTGCATTCACTCTACACACACCATCCAAATAATAAATACACTCAACTTTAGGAACCATAATGTTTTTTACACATTGCATTCATTTCATAAATAAAGAAATGTACAGTCATTTTTAAACCATGTTTGCTTAAATTACCTAAACAAGAGAGCACAAAGAGGGTTATGCATAAAACAGAGCATGACCTGTCAGTTCAGGCTTGATATGAGAGGACGGTGAGGTGAACTATAGTTGACAGAATATAGTGACAGTTTCAAACACAAGTGCAGAACTATAGTCTTGCCTGTTATCTCTCGCTGTAGAAGTACACTTCCTGACTGCTTTATCACTGATTCATGGCATTCCTTCACTTTACGTACACGGGCCGCATTTTAACATGACGGATACTTCACAAGAGACATCACAGATCTCTTTTTGCTACGTTTCACTGTTTCTGATATGTTGTAGTACAACGGGATG
Source organism: Percina caprodes (assembly GCA_013375575.1). Taxonomy (NCBI): domain Eukaryota; kingdom Metazoa; phylum Chordata; class Actinopteri; order Perciformes; family Percidae; genus Percina; species Percina caprodes. Next base: position 1,651,894 of record JABXJD010000039.1, read on the forward strand.
TAATGCGATACATCTGTGGACCGGTCTTTGATGGCCTTGCTGCACATTTGAAAACGACAAGAATATTGTGGTCTGCCTTGAAGAAAATGTTTAATTACATGATAACCATCCACATGTAAGGTAGAAAAAAACTCTGAGGGCAGAACATGCACCTTGTACCTTGAGATCTTCTCCACTCTCCAGATTCAAACTTTTTGACCCTTTCCCCTGTGAAAAGTTTGAATACAATTTGTCCACACTTTGATTCTTAAAATGGTGAATTGGGGACAGCAGGGCCAGAGTCGCAGCTTCTTGCACTCTTTCCATCAATTTGTCTTGTAGATAGACTTCATTTAAGAAAAAGAATTTCAATCCAAGTGACACTGCCCAGTTCTTTTTTTTCTTCTCTGCTATGCTTGCAACACGTCTGCGTTTGGGGAATGTGTCTCCTATTGTCGCAGGAGTCTAATGGCAGGGAACCTCCACCTCGAGTAAAGTTTCTAAACCTTTCTTCAGGCCAGCCATATTCTCTGGGAGAAGTTTAAAGGTGTGGAGAAAAAGGATGTTAGAAGACAGGAACACAATTTCCTTCCTTCCTCTCTTCACACTTACAGCACATTCCTTGCTTCTCTGTGCAAACGCTGTTCCGTCAACAGTCAAGCGACCAGGGTGCTGTGCTATGACACGCAGCAGCAGGTCTGCGCCTTTGGCTGCTCTTCGTCTATTGGCTGTTTCAGTTTGAGGAGGGGTGGGTCACCACTGGCTGGCGTGTAGTAAACTGTGTTCCCATTGGAGGAGACCAGCGGCATGCGGGAGTCCTCTGAGTTGTTTTTGGCATCAGTGAAGGAGTCTGTGGAGCCGTTACCTAGGTGACCGTTGAACAAGGGGTGATTCATCAATTTAGCGGCGGACCTCTGTTTCTTGAGCTCGGACAGAGTCTGAGCGCGCTCTCTCGGACACGCTTCCTCCTGAGTGGAGGAATCAAGCGATGCTGAGGTACCATTAGAGGGCGCTTGCGGCGGCGTGGACGTCATCGTGCAGATGAGCCCGTTCTGTTTGCTGCTGCCATCTTTGAGGATGGTGGACAGCTTGGGCTTGTCTGGCAGCTCCACAGCTGGCAGCTCCACTGCTATGACTGGCTTGACCTGCGGGACATCAAGAACATAGAGATAACTTTAATCCTTCTATAAGTCTTCTCTTTTAGACGATTAAATACACGCCGGCCTGACTCTGTAAGGGGAAGATTAATATTTTTGATCTGGTGCTTAAGATCAAATAAAATGAGATGTAAAGCCCATTTATGTGCTATTATACAGAGAAAGTCTCCCCTCGGAAGTTGTTTACAATGCATTTTGTGATAAAAGATTAGATGTACTTTTCTTCCACCATGTACTTCCATTTCAGATCATCATTCCTATGTTTCTCTTAAACCTTTTGATTAGCTATCTGTTGAAAACATGTCTCAATTTGTTGCAGTCAGTGTGTGGAAGCTTGGTAGTGCTTCCAATAGTGATCATAGTTGGAGCAAAACAAATGTTTTTTTTTCCCATTAGACAAAAAGCAACTGTAGCACTCAAATGGTATGGTATGCATATTGAGTGCACTGTTTGTGGAGGATTGTCTTGCAGTTTTTTTTCCAGTGTGGGTTTCTTCCTGTGTAACTGTTTGATCATCAAGAGAGTTTTGAAGGAAGCCTCCATAACTCTGACACACCTAACACTGAAATCTGACATTTAGACACAGATGTGCGGGGTAGATGATAAGATTACTGCCTCGCTGGCTGTGCGAAAATATCTAAGTCATGTCATATACAGTATATCTGATAAGTTTTGTGCTTAAAACATTAAAACAACAAAATTGACAAACACAGAGAATAAATTCTCAAATACCACTTTAACAAATTAATAACTATTTAGATTTACCTGATGATACTACTACTACTACTACTACTACTAATAATAATAATAATAATAATAACTAGCACCCTGAAGACTCACATTAACCACCTGGTTATTCTCCTGATCAGATTCTTTCTCTTTTTCATCCTGCTCCTCCCTCCCTCCCCTCCACACGATGGCCTCCGTCTCGTACTCTTTCCGACACAAGTTATGTCTGTCCGACAGGCTGGCCCGCCGCACCACTTTCCTGTGGACAAGAGTTTCCAGTGAGAAAGTGCAAGAATGAAAGAAACATGCCAACAAATATGAATAAAGCATTTCCAAGCGCAATCACAATTCATACAACACTCATTTCTAGATTATACCATCTGGAATAGTTTATACTTCTTTAATTTTACATTTGAAGAATAAGGGTGGCTGCTCTGCTCATCTAAAACATCAGAGAAACATTTACAGAAACACCACAGAAGGCAGAAACCAATCTGGACACTGTACTAACAGGACAAGAAGGTCGCAATGGGGGTAAAATAATAAAAGTAAATAAACAATGTACAATTTGTAGTAGCAGCAGTAACACCAGCAGATGTCAGCACTTACCCACGACTCCCTGCACTAGATGTTCGCCTACACAGTGAGGTCTTGTGTTTGAGTTGTGACTTCATGATATTGTCATGTTTGTGTTTCAGGTCCAGCAGGATGGCTCTGAACTCCTCATCCTCACACAGATCTTCATATAGGAAGGATGAAGGACAGGACATGTCAGCTCCATTCAAATAAAACAGTTTGTTGTACTTTGCTAATCTCTTACAGATAAAAACAAAACCAGGTTTATAAAATGAATTTGTTTACATACTTATCTTTAGTGGTGCTAATACAGTAGTTTCTTACACTGACTGTTGACATATACTGAAGTTGTAAAACGTCACCATTTTATAATTTACCGACCAGCAAGACAGAAGCTGACTAGTACTGGAAACCTCACAAACAAGGTCTAGATTTGCCCAAGAACAGAACTAACTCATGTTAACACTTGGATTGGCTGAAAAATCTGGAAATGAGTGCGCTGAGGTAAGATCGTTTTTTAACCCCCCACCAGGTGCATTGATAAAGAGTGTTGAGGTGTAAATATACCAATGGGGGTCTCATCTAGGAAGGTCTTGGCATTGAGACTGGCTCCATGAGACACCAACAGCTCTGCCACATGCATCTGAAACAGCAACAGAAAATTCCGTTAATGGTTTCAGAAACCTTTTGTGTGTGCTATTATCGGTTTCCTGTTATGTTTACCTTACCTGACCCCAACACGCTGCAGCATGAAGAGGCTGCCATCCGTCCGAGTCTCTCAGGTCCATGCGGGCCCCCCCCTCCAGCAGCAGCTCTGCAGCCTGCACATAGCCGCTTGCTGCTGTGATGTGGAGCTGCAGGGCAGAGGAGGAACAATGATTAGATGTGTTCCAGTGCACAGGGTTTGCTTTAGATGTGCTCTGTGCATAAAGTCTAGCGTGGATTTCACACTAAAGACACAATTTAGATGCCAAATAATGAAGTAATACTCACTCAAAAATGCTGACCATATAGGACATCACATGTTTTGTCAGATTAAGTACATAGTAAAAAGGCTTGCTTAGCTGTCCAAAACCCAAAGATATTTAATATCCCATTACATATTCACATATGAGAGGCTGGGACCAGTAGTTTGGCATTTTTGCTTGAGAAAGAAAAAGATTGATTAATGCTGCTGATAATTTACTTTTATAGTGTCTTATGACATATGATGTAGAGACATCACATGTTTGATGTGGAGCTGCACAAGCAGATACAAAATATGTATGTAATCATATCAAAGAGTGTGGTATAAGATGATTTGAGGGAAAACTGTACAAGGTCAACTTTAAAAGTGAATTTCTTCGATGGAAGGATACCTTTTCGGTATTTAGACATTTTTAGGTATGTTTTTAGGGTTTAACCATTAGATTAGAACAAAGTTTTTTGATTATGCAAATCCCAATGAATCTGTGAGAAATGTACACACGTATAATATGAAGCTAGCTTAAAAAGTGCAGGTTAATTTGTTTGATATTGGGAACTAAAATTCTCTGATTTTTTTGTGTGACGTACCATTTGTTTGCATCAGTTAAATTAAACATATCTGTATGAATTAAATTGTCTCTCGTTTGATCAACCCATTTGCAACCACAAGAGATGAAAATCGTTGTTCCTGGGAGCCAATCAAGACAAGGACACAACAATCTTCCTCTCTTTGCCAGAGATTTGCATGCTCTAGTTTGCTTAATCATGCTCAAATGAAGATTAACAGGACGTATTAAAGCAAGGGGACAAGCGGCTCAATCAGACAATCTGTGGTTAGACTTTAAAGGCTTAACGGGGTTATTTTGGACTACTACCATGTAATGTCTCCTGGCTATTTTCATCCAGTGATCTGTCACGTTGTTTCCCCAGCGTAGATAAATCCCTTATATTTAATAAAGACTTCATTAAGGCATTGGACATTATATGCCCTAACTCAGGAAATTATAGCTAATGACATTTTTGTGCCTTACTTGACTTTTTCATGCATTAGTGCACTAAACGTCCAAAACAAACTCAGAGACCATTTTAGTAGGTACACATCACCAAGAAAACTAAAACAAATGAATTATCCACACAGGAACATGTGGCTCTGACTCACTATTTAAAGCAAAAGAAAGTGGCTTCATATCATTCCCATGCATGCTCGGGTCCTCTCTAATCCATTTGACATAACGTGCAAGAATGAACACGAGGATGTACGGAGCCCCGGAAAAAAATTAAGAATTTACAAAAAAAACATGTACTTTTAGGGAGATCTCAAGTTTTATTTGCAAGATCTTGACTTTGACATGGAGAAGAAGAAAAAATTTAAATTAAAAAACGAACTGGAACAATCACTTTTGCGAGCTCTTGACTTTGTTTTGTGAGATCTCGAGTTTTAAAAAATCAATACATTGGAAAAAAAAATACAAAATACAAAACATGTACTGGAACAATCATTTTTGCGAGATCTTGACTTTTTGAATTAAAAAGTACATATTAAAAACAAACTCAAGATCTTGCAAAAGTGTTTGTCCCCAACATGTTTTTTGGGGGAAAAGAAATTCACACACACCCCCACATACACACCTCCACCCACACACCCCCACATACACACCTCCACTCACACACCTCCACCCACACACCCCCACATACACCCCCATGTCAAAGACAAGATCTCGCAAATAAAACGTTTGTCCCCATGTTTTTTTTGTTTTTTTTCCCCTCTCCATGTCACCTCCGGGGCTCCGTAAGTTCAAGAGGCCTTTGAGAATATCACTCACAATATCACAACACACCCCCACCCCGCCCACACACACACTTTTTTCAAGCTTTTTGTGTTCGTTTATTAGGCCAATGGTGGATTGTTTAAAATAAATCATTATTATGTATTCAGCTGTGATAATTTTGCTTTTATGATTGTCAGTCAATTCTCAATGTATGCTTGTTTTCCTTCATGCATACATATTTGTTATCAAAGGTTTATTCTAATCTAACATTATGACTGCAGGTGTATTCAGTGCTCACATCAGTATTACATCCGCAGAGCAATTTGAAATCCTACAGCTGATTTGCCTTTAAGAAGATTATAATGAGTCTCTAAATGCCTGATTAGCTTCAACGGTTTTATAGCCTTATGAGCCAGTGTTGCAGAGCGCATGATCATTAAAAGGTAAATCTATAATGAAGATGGTCCCCAGAATATTTACACACCCTTTCCGTTTTTCCCCTTAGTGCAAATCTTGATGTTTGATCATTTTATAAGAGTCATGTGGGTTTCTGCAGCACATTTGTCACATAAGTCACACCATGAGAGCTTAGACTTTTGACTGCAGGATTGGAGGCAGCTGGGAAAGAGTTAGCCTTATTTATATCTCTGTAGTGTTTAGTCTCAAGGTAATGATCAATCATGTCTACCCAATTATATGCCCAAACAGCTTTAGGATCATGTCCTGTCTTATTGCCATATCATTCATATTCAAATGTTGTCTGGTCTAATAAATCCCAGTTTCTGTGGCAACATAACAATGGTGTCAGTGCACATAAACTGCATGAATCTATGGATGCACCCTGTCTGGTGTCACTACAGGCTGCTGGTGCAGCAGCTTTAAATGAAACACTCAGGTGTGTCCCCTGCTTCCTTTTTAAACCTTTTTCCAAATAAAACCTTTCAGCAAGATCATTTTCCATAGGAAAAAAACAATATATTGCCTCATAATTATTGGACATGGCCCTTTTGTACTAAAATGAAGCAATGAAACAAATATACACCCATGCTTGTCTTCTTACATTTTAACTGCTACTTTGTTTTATTTCATTTTTACCTTGTATGTACTTTAAAAAATAAACTTTTATTGCACTGTTTTGACATAATTTTTTATACCCTGGTCCTAAGAGAAGAGATATTTTGATTCAGTCATATTTTTTCAAAACTAATGAGCAAAAAGTCTTACCAGCGTGGCTCCCTGGGAGTCCTGTTGGTTGACCTCCTCTCCCTGTCTAAGCAGTTCCTGAATGTCTCCCAGCATCCTTCTCTCTGTTGATGCTCGTGTCTCGTTGATCATCTCCTGGGTGATGCCTGTCATTCAAATGCACAAGCAGAACCACAGTGTTAATCACAAGGGTGGACAGTTTTCCCCACTTCACTGATCTGAACCACATGGAGGAACAGAGGGCAGGGCCCAGGAACACATTCAAACTAACATCAAAAAGTGAACCCTGTAGAGAAAAATCTATTTCCTGGATTGACAGCAACATCTTTTTTTTTTAAATTACACTGGATGTTTTCTACAAGCAACAGTTCATGGGGTCCATAATAAACACTTCTCAGCAAGAATTGATTTTTTTTTTTTTTTTAATTTAAGGTTTAAAGGTAAGTTTTAATGGGACCGCGGCAGACCCAGATTTTTGTTGTGTTGCAGTAAACTATAATGGTCACAAACTTAGACATGAGTAATTTATAACATTTAAATAAAAGAAAAGAAGAAAACAAATGTTAATGATTAAAGGAAATAAATTCACTTTCAAATACTTTTGAAATACGTTTTCAACCTGGGCACACCATTTGTAGGATCAACACAGAGCTGCCTACAGTACAGTATTTGGATCTTCAATATCTGAAGAATGTAATGAAAAGACTGTTTTGTTTAAGTGGCATACAGTAGATTACTTTGATGCTGGCTTTCGTACCGTCCTGTGGCAAAAAGACTTTTATGGTCTTTGGTCCAGTTGAAGCTCGGGTGACTCCGTCTGTCAGAGCCACTTTAAATTCCTCCTTTAATCGCTTTGACTGCCAGGTAGGACTCAATTCTGTGACCACCACACTTGACTTCTTCCCCCACAGCTCAGCAGTAATGTACCGTGCTGTCCAGCAAATTTAAGGACAGATTAACAATGGTGAATACAGCCTGTCAGTCAGAACTGTGACTCTCATTTCCCTGCAGTGTGACTGAATATGTGAATTACTAAAATAAATAAATCAACTGATTGATTACTTCATTAAAAAAAATAAACTAACCATTTTATTTTATTGTCACATGAACATGTCCAAGTGGCAGCAACTAGAAATAAAAGCTCACGGCTGGAATTGTACCTATGGGATTAGTAATATAAAAATACACCTTTTTGTGGAGCATGGAGGACAGTCTCCTGAAACTCGCCACTTTCACGTGACTGTGCAAATGTTATTGTCAGTACATCAGCCCTGAGACCTTTCCTGTGACACTGTTAGAAATTGAACCTGGGTGAGTGAAGCTCAAGGAAAAGCTATATCCTTGCCATATTAAAGTCAAGCTCCTCTTCCAGTGTCTCTTCTTTCATCCATGGCCCATACCAACATATGATGGCCAGTGATTCTGGAAAATGGTACTTCTCAACCAGAGTCACAGCCCGAGGGTGTTTAAAGGTGCAGGAATCAGGGCGATGACAGTCCCTTTTATCAACTTGAATAAAATGCAATCCTCCAGCTGCTATTTTCTTCTGTGTTTTCTGTTGGTTCTGCTAGTAAGCATCCGTCTCTTAGCTACACGGATGCCCCACAGCTTAGCAATGCCACAAAGGATGTAAAAATGTACAATACAGCAAACATTCCTCATTGTCATACTATAACTAATGTTTAAAGAAAAACTGACAATATATCATCACATAAATAAGAAAACGAGCTAATCATGAAACATCTAACTGTTCCCAGGACCTGTTTTTCTGAGCTAAACTTCAACTTTAGCTGTGTCCTGCAAGAAATACTCTTGAGATTTCATGACTAATTCACTCACAGATGGCTGCATAGTTGTGGCCAAAAGCACAACTAGATACGCTACACCTAATTAAAACTCCTCTCTGCATCTATTTTCTCAAGCAAATAGGCCAAACTTCTGTCTCGAAATATACACAAACTGTTAAGATTTTGTCTTAAATGTGGTATGTTTTGATTGACCGTTGTCTCAGCCTATAAGAGTGAGCATTGCTATTTAAAACTCATTCATCCCATATTATAAGATAAAAGCTCCATAAAAGTCCAACGTGTGTGTGTCTGAGAGAGAGTGCAGGTGTGCCCATCCCGGTCTAATCCAGCAGTACAGTGCTGAGAACATTATGGGAGCTATTAGCTGTCTCCCTCTCTTCGATCGGCTTAGTAAGCATTCTTCTCACCTACTGTACCGCTATCTGCATTCTGCGGCTCGAGATATCCCACTGTAAACTAAGACCATCATTTTCGGCGGACTATGTTTTCCCTCTCCAAGCCCCCAGCCTCTCCCTCTGTCTTTCCAATATTGTTTCACTGAGGATACAACCCACACAATGTGGTGTCACGTACCCTATCTGCACCGTTAAAACTATCAATCAACTTTCAAATCATTAACCCTGCACTTGTTTACAATACAGTAATTACCATAACAGGGCTTTTTCCGATCTTTAATTGTCCAGGGAAATATGACGGAGCACTCATGATGCTCTTCAGCAGCACCCTGCTTTCACACAGATTTCTCTTGTTTAACACTGAGCAGCTCCGCTAAAGCCTTTGGGATTTACTTTCATGCTGAAGGACACCTTCACCAAGGAAAACTCCATTATTTTTCAACCTTCTCATTTGTTACTACCTCTCTAGCATATACACATGCTAAATCGACAGCAACCAACAGCCGCACATACAAACGAACAAGATGAATAGGATGCTAGTCTGGTTAGCTGCAAGTTGCTCCGAAAGCAGATCCCTACAGAGAGCCAAAGTGAAACCAAAACTTTCAGGCCATGTTCCAGAAGAAAGAAAACCTCATTAAAAATCCAACTGACATTTTCAACAATGATAATACCAAAAACCAAAATACCACCGTGGAACAGTGGCTTTCTCAGCAGTATGTTGTGTGTCATATGTCTAGATAAGGAAGGATATTTCTGGTTTAAGAGGCGTTTAACGAAACAGCATGACAATAAGACAGAGACTTTTGTGTGCTAACTGTCACTGCTCAATGAAAGAGGCGAGCGTATAGGCGTGTAGAGGGGCATCAGTTAGTTCAGACATTTCAGTAATCTAACTCGCCACCAGAAAGCGAAGATTTACCAAAAAAAAAAACTGAACTACTCCTTTAAGCCAACTACATTTCAGCAGCCAACCTGTGCACTCACACTACAGCATGTCACACTCAAAAACGTCCGCAGCCACAGATTTAGCTGCTCTGTGTCCGACTGAGCGTTCATACGTCTGCCTGTAGATTAGAAAACAAAGCATTGACAAGAAGAGCTTACGTTAAGAAGGTTGAGTGTGATTTAACTCCGGTGTAAATAAAGCTGCCCTTCAACCCTACTCTCTTCGTATCACACAAAAACAGACTAAAATACAAACATGTAAATCACAGCACAAGTTTCCCTCTCTTCCCAATCTCTTGTCAATCATGAAACGGTGTGGGACACTAAGTGCTTGATGAGGTCACAACGATGCTGCAATCTTCCTCAATGATCTATTTCTGGGGTTAACATAATTTAACACTGCTACAAGCTACAAATACTCTGTAAGAATTTCACTTTTAGTTTCTAGTAAGGAAAGCGTTATAGACAACTATTAAATACACATACAGTATTTGTACAACACTGAACATTAGCTAAACCCCTCCCCCGAGCAGAAATTGTCCAAACATAGCTTAGCAAGCATTAATTGGCATGGTAGGTCTGACAAGCTAAACTGTGTTTATGGGGCTATGGCAATCCTCTAACACTTAAGAGTTTGGAGAATGCTGGAAGTGTAAGGACTGGATTAAACGTGTGTTCAAGTGTGTTCATCTCGAACGTAAGCTGCAGTTGTAGCAAGCCCAGCTAATTAGCTACAGTAATAATTAAGCCAAGGAGCACATCAATAACCAAGAGTATTAATATGTAGGGTTACCACTAACGTTTAATAAAAAGCCCAATTTAAATCCACTGCATAAAAGCCGGTCCTGGATGCTATCACAGGTTACCGTTAGCAGCTCTGGTCTGCACTTATTGGATGTTGGTACAGTTTACACTCCAGCAACCCAGGGCAATGTTTTCGTCATCTAAAAAAAGCATTCTAATCTCACATTATTTTAACCATAAAAATAATTTAAGGACTAACTCGCTCTACACTGCAACACAAGAACAATGCTGTTTCCTTATTTACTTTCACAGGGATCATCAACTGGTGAGGGTGATGACCTTGTTCCTGGATCATGTGTGTAGCCATCAAGTGTAATTTAACACCCCTTTTTCCCCCCAGGATTCTTGTTTGAAAGCGTCTCGTTAAAACATTAAAAAGTCAGGACAGGACAGCTGAACTAACTCATGGAGCTAATGGTAATTAGCTTACTTGACAGAGCTGATACAACCTGCCAGGGAAAGGTGGCAATGCTCAAAATGAGAGGTCTGTGTTTATTAACTAAGAGCTAGAGCCTAAAGGTTTGTCCACGAACCCCGACGTCTGTGGTCGTGCCATCTCCTCAAACCTTTATACTCTACCTCTGTTGGCCATAGCTGTCTCGATGATGTCCAGTGTTGGGTCGTCTTCACACAGGTCGTATGGCATGTTCCCATCAGAGTTGACTGCCAGCAAATCTGCACCGCTGTGGTAGAGAAGGATAAATGATTAACACCTTTGGAATATTAAATTTTGTGTGCTAATAAATATATTGTGTGTAAAAAATCCATGGCTAACATGAGGACTATATGAGGAAAAGGTGTTTGATGTTTTACATTTTAGGGCATCATCTGTGATCCAAATGTGGACAATTGCTAAATATCATTTTGTGTTGTTTTCATATTTGTTTGTTTACATCCTTAATGCTTTTAACCAACATAAGACAGGCCTGTAATCCATACTCTGTCTTATACATTGACTTTTTCCAACATAGTATACAAAGACTTTTTCTCGACATTCTATACTATGACTTTTGTGTTACTTTTTTGACATACTATACTAGGACTTTTTAATCACTTCTTTGACACACACTTTTCAACATAAGTATGTTCAAGTTGTATGTCGAAAAAAGTGTATGTCAAAGAAGACTTTTTAATCACTTTTCTGACACAATAATATGACTTTCTTTCTTTTTCTTCCTTGCTATACTATGACTTCATCACTTTTTTCGACATGACCTTCTTTGACATACTACACTTTGACTTTTTTCGATATACATCCTATGACTTTTTTTTATCACTTTTTTTCAACCAATAAACCTTGACTTTTCTGACATATTATACTTATACCTTTCAATGGCTTTTTTGACACAGTATGCTATGACTTTTTTTTGATACTGTACTGTGACTTTTTTTGACATACTATACTATGACTTTTTTTGACATACAACACTTTGACGCTTTTTTTGACATACTATTTTATCACTGTTTTCGACACAATTCGTTGGTGGCATACTGGCTATGTGGTTTGCTCTGCTGGCAACAGGCAGTAAGTACTGCAGACTCTGACCCCCGTTCAATAGCCAGTCCAGACTGGCACCATTTATGATTTTTTTTCCCGAAATACTATACTATTACTTTTTTCAACATACTATACCTTGACGTTTTTCAACATACTATACTATGACTTTTTGATGACTTTTTTGACATGCTATTCTATTACTGTTTTCAACACTGACTATTTGGTAGCACACTGGAAAAGTGGTTTGTACTGCTGACAACACACAACCACCAAGTGCTGAGTATGGCCAAGGTTCCAAACCCAGTCCAGGCTGTTCTGCTTCGGCTGGCCTGCTTTTTGATATATAGATTTTTTTTTTTTTTTTTCAACATACTGCACTTTAAACTTTCAATGGCCTTTTTCGACATAGTACACTATGACTTTTTTTCGATTCTATACTATGACTTTTTTTGACATACTATACTATGACTTTTTGATGGCTTTTTTGACATGTTATTCTATTACTGTTCTCAACGCTAACTGTTTGGTGGCACACTGACAAAGTGGTTTGCACTGCTGGCAACATACAACTACAGAGGATGGACTTTTTTTCGACATAGTATACTATACATACTATATATACTATCAGTTTTTAATCACTTTTGAACACACAATAATATGTATTTTTTCGACATACTATGGCTTTAATTTTTTAATGTTTTTATACTATGACTTTTTTTTCGACATACTGTACTATGACTTTTTATCACTTTTTTTGACATACTATACTATGACTTTTTTCAATACTATACTATGACTTTTTTTTCTAACACACAACTGCTGAGAGTGGCCTAGGTTTGTTTCAACATTCAACATTTTAACCTTTTAATGGCTTTTTTCGACATAGTATGCTTTTTGACATGCTATTCTATTTCTGTTTTCAACACCAATTACTTGGTGGCACACTGGTGAAGTGGTTTGTGCTGCTGGTAACACACAAGTTTCATAGTAGTCAATGCTGAGTATGGCCCAGGTTCAATACCTTGTCCAGGCTGGCCTGCTTTGTGATTATTTATATATATAAAAATTTCAACATACTACACTTTAACCTTTCAATGGCTTTTTTTGGCATACTATACTACGTCATTTTTTTTTACATATTATACTATGATTTTTTTTTTTTTTTTTACATACTATACTATGACTTTTTGATGGCTTTTTTGACATGATATTCTATTACTGGGTTCAACACTGACTAATCGGTGGCACACTGGCAAAGTGGTTTGCACTGCTGTCAACACACACAACCACCAAGTAGTCACTGCCGAGTATGGCCCAGGTTCAATACCCAGTCCAGCCTGTCCTGCTTCGTGATATTTTTTTTTCAACATACTACACTTTAACCTTTCAATGGCTTTTTCAACATGCTACACTGTGACTTAGTTAGTACTTTTTTTGACATACTGTACTATGACTTTTTAAGTCACTTTTTTCGACATGCTATACTATGACTTGTCACTTTTTTGACACACAATAATATGACTTTTTTATACATACTACAATTTCACTTTTTTCCCACATACTATACTATTACTTATTTCAACATACCATTCTATGATTTTTTTGTTGGCTTTTTTGACATGCTATTCTATTACTGTTCTCAACACTAACTGTTTGTTGGTACACTGGCAAAGTGGTTTGCACTGCTGGCAACACACAACTATCGAGAATGGCCCAGGATGGATACCCAGTCTAGGCTGGCCTGCTTCATGATGTTTTTTACATACAACATTTTAACCTTTAAATGGCTTTTCTCGACATCGTATACTATGACTTTTTTTGATACTATACAATGACTTTTTTTCGACATAGTATTCAGACTTTTTTGTCACTTTTTTCAACATGCTATACTGTGACATTATCACTTTTTAATCACTTTTTTGACATACTCTGCTATAACTTTTTGTCACTTTTTTCGACATGCTATACTATGACTTTATTACTTTTTTGTCGACATACTATATATACTATGACTTTTTAACACACAATAATATGTATTTTTTCGACATACTATGACTTTAATTTTTAATGTTTTTATACTATGACTTTTTTTTCGACATACTGTACTATGACTTTTTGATGGCTTTTTTGACATGTTATTCTATTACTGTTTCAACACCAATTGTTTGGTGGCACACTGATATGACCTTTTAATCAATTTTTAATATGCAATAATGTATTTTTTCGACATACTACAATTTAAATTTTTTATGTTTTTTTCGACATACTATACTATGACTTTTTGTCACTTTTTCCAACATACTATACTATGACCTTTTTCGACATACTATACATTGACTTTTTCTGAAATATTATACTTTAACCTTTCAATGACTTTTTGCGATACTATATTATGACTTTTTTGTCACTTTTTTCAACATGCTATACTATGACTTTGTTATCACTTTTTTGACATACTATGACTTTTTTGTCACTTCTTTCGACATACAACACTTTGACTTTCCTTTCCTATATATTGTACTATGACTTCATAATTGCTTTTTTCAACATACTATTTTATCACTATTTTCAACACAGTTTTTTGGTGGCCCACTGGCTAAGTGGGTAGCACTGCTGGCAACAGGCAGTAAGTACTGCAGACTCTGACCCCCGTTCTATAGCCAGTCCAGGCTGGCCCCATTTATGACATTTTTTGTCGACATACTATACTATTACTTTTTTCAACATACTATACCTTGACTTTTTTCAGCATACCATACTATGACTTTGTTATTACTTTTTTTGACACACTATAACATTGCCTTTTTCGACATACTATGCCATGACGTTTTTTGGATATACTATACAATGAATTGTTTTCTGACATATTATCCTATCTTTTTTTTTAACATTCTATACTATGATTTTTGAGTGTATGTTCCGCAGAATATGTGTTTTAACTGGCAACACCAGCTACGCACACACAGCCAAGGATTGTGTGAGTCACATGCAAGACGGAGAGCTTTTGCTTTAGGATTGTTGTTGTTTCTTCTTTAGTTTTTTGGAGCTGGCTTAGCGCTGTCAAAATGTGAACTTACTGTCAGCTGTTATCAGAGGACGCAAATGAGGGGAAACAAGAAATAAAAATAGAAACTCTCAAAATGAAACTGTCAATGCACTCATGCTCAGTCATTAAGTTGTTAACTGTATATCGGTAGTTTATTGTAAAAGAATTAATGGTAGGGGAAACACTGCATTCTATGACTTTTTAAATAACTTTTTTGACATCCTATACTATGATTTGTTTCAACATACTACATCATGACTTCATCTCTTTTTTACACATACTCTGACTTTTTCATGACTTATTTCGTCATACTATGACTAGTTTATTAAATATTATACTACAACTTTGTTCACCTACACTATAAAGTGCTGCAGGAAACCCTGGTGTAGTGTCTCTGCATGTCTTACTGTGAAATGAGTATCCTGACCAGGCCTGCGTGGCCACAGGTAGCAGCTGCGTGCAGAGGCGTCCACAGCTCGTTGTCCTGAGCGTTGACACTGGCTTCTCGATCCAGCAGGATCTTCACCATCTCTTCATAGTTATCTATACAACACTGTAGTCAAAGAGAGGGGGAGGGAGATGGGGAAAAGAAGACGTGTTTAACTGCTTACCCTAGATTGAGTTAGATGAAGGAAGAAATGTAACACGATGAGAAAAAAAGAGCAAAAAAGAAATCGATGAAGAGGAGAGAAATTATATTCAGTGAACATGAGGCAAGAAGGCAGAACAGAAAGTTAAATGCTGGCTCGAAAGAAGCTCTACGTTTCTAATTTAGAATATAATTCAAACAGTAAGTACTCAGCAGTGCTGCATTGATGCTGTATGCTTCAGCACCTTAATCAATGCAGAAAAGGAACAAAAAGAGACTTGTTTGTCACCAGAGCACAGACGAACAAGTCTTTTACTGTACCAAGTCACACGGTATCTCTACAAAAGTCACTTATTTGCATATTGCAGAGTGAAAACACTGAAAATACATTAAACCAATTTGGACACAAAGCGTATTTTCCTTGTTAACTTGGGTGGGATTTTAGGGTGGGGAGGAAGGAGAATTTTTCCATGTAAACCATCCTCCAATGTAGCTGCTGTCAGCAACAGCAGTTTTCTCCATCAGAGCTAATTGTGTGTGTGTGTGTGTGTGTGTGTGTGTGTGTGTGTGTGTGTGTGTGTGTGTGTGTGTGTGTGTGTGTGTGTGTGTGTGTGGCAGTGCTACGCCAGTGACGAGCGAGAAGACAAAAGAGAAAAACAATAGAGTGAGGAAGACAGTGCAAGGAGCAGATATGAAGTCAAATCCTGTGATTACTTTATCACAGCAGGAGGGTCAGGTTCAATCAGAAAAATGAAGGATTCAGAGCAAGTGTTGTTTTCAGAGTCTGCGAGGGGCATCTCAGCAGGATCCAATGTTATCATTTGTGCTGGTAAAGTTGTGGGTTTGAATCTGATCTATCACATCTAATGTTGGAACCCAAAAAAGAAAAGTCATAAAAATAATTTTCTGTTCCCAGGAACAGCTGCATGTTTTTTTGTGTATGTGTGTTTTTTTTTCCAACCAAAGGGCACTTTCTCTTTTATGAGAAGCCATGAAATAAAAATGAGACATCAATCATGATGACATTTACTATTAACCCCTAATTCTACCCACTGAAAGATTTAAACAAAGACAGAAAAACAGGGGGAGAGACTGTTGAAAATAACCAAATAAATCCATCCATTGTGTAAACCACTTATCCTGCTAAGGGTTCTGGGAAGCAGCAGCCTATCCCAGCATGCATTGTGAATAGGCGAGGTACACAGGGCTAACACCCTATTAAGTAACCTCTGTCATCTTACAGCGTTAAACATCAACAAGTCTCTGCCACAGCTACAACTGACTTAGAAAGGAAGTCCCAAAAGGTTTAGGTCACAGGAAAAATTTGAGTAATAAAGAACAAAATGTCACATGCAAATACTATACTATACTACTACTACTATACTAATACTTACTCTTATTTTATTTTGACTTAATATTGATTTGTATTGCTAAAATGGGAGGTAGCAAAATTAATTTCTAAAGCAGAGAGGACAGGCTGGAAGTTAGATACCAACAACATCAGCATCTGGCCAAGTAGCAGCCAAACTTAATATTACTATTAATGCCTGTAACTCGGTAGCTGGGCAGCTGAGTTACAGACATTAATATGTCAAGGCCTTAACCAGAAATGTCTGATATGAATTTAAAAAATAAAGTGACCTGTATGAATTAAGGGATAACATGAGTCACTGAATCACAAAAATAAAATTAACAAGAACAGGGGTTGAAAATTGTACTTGCAATAAAAATTAATAAAAACATTGTTAAAAACAACATCAACTTATAGAGCATGATACTCTTGTAGTTGTACTGCTGAGCCAAAATGTAGCTGTTTTCAGACATGAAATAAGTAACCTTTATATTAATCGGACAGCATTAGGCTCAGACTTGTGCAGTGTCAAAAGTGTTACAGAAAAGTTACTTAGTGCAACTTGATAAGTTGTCCAGACTGCGTAAAAGCGCTTTCATGCTTTTAGCATTGAGCGCAGTGTGGACGGCAATATGACGCAAAAGCGACCTGGGCGACTGTGCGTGGAGGGCCTGATTGCTGAGCCGCACACCTCCAACATTGTGTAACAATGCGGACTCAGTCGCATAGACCATGTTGCAATTATTGCCTACAAGATAGAAGAAGCCCATTCTTTGAGCCACTCTGATCGCACTCAGTATGAAAGACCAGACGGTTCGCTGCGACCATGCACGTCGTCCGCAGTGCCTTGACCACGCTGAACGCAAGAAGCATGAAAAAGCTTTAAGGTAATACGAGTGCTTATCCAGACTTGGCACTAACATATCAAATTTGTGTTTGGCATTTGAGCTGTTGACTGGCATTTGACTGTTTTCATTCCTGCTAGGTAGCCGCATTCACTTTGAAGACATAGTTAATAAGAGATGCTGTTACACATCTGATAAACTTATTTTCCCTAAAAATAACTTTTCACCGTTTACATGAAAAAAATTCATGAAAAAATTCCACCACACTGCACATTGCTCACCAAAGAAATCTTGTTGTGGTGTGCAAAGCAGATTGTTTTCCTTTTTCATAGGTTTACATGGAGGATGAGCGATAGTGTAATCTCTAGAGGTTTCTAGTGTCTGAGATTAGAAGTGAGAGCAAGTCATGCAATACAGAGAGCAGGTACAAACATGAATATAAAGCAACAGGGTGGAAATGCTATGAAAGAGAAGGGGAGATTAGAAAACAGTCTAAATTCAAATTGAAAAATGCAACAGCAGACATTCTTATTAGCACCATTTAGACGATGGGCTAAAGGCACCAGTAACACACAAATATATAAAAAATGAATGGGTCAAAAAATGACTAACCATATTTTCAAGACAACAGAACATTTCACAGTAAGTAAAAGTAGCTTTCCTGAAAATAAATACCCTTGTAGTAGAGTATTGAGTATAATGTAATCCAGTCAACTAGAAATAAGCACAGAAGCTGTTTTATGACGAGGCGACCAGATGTAACTGTGAGATGATTTAATGGTTGAGACGGCACCTTTAGTATCACATACTTCCCTGCCAGCCTCAGTCACCTGTACTCCATCTCTGTCTCTGCCTGTCTATCGTCTAAAAAATATCTTAATCTGAAATCTTAAACAACAATAAAAAAGACTACATAAGGAGAAAATGACTTGTATGCATTCTCTGGAGTTTTGTAGCTTAAACTGCCAAGACTACTTAGATAAGGCAGCTCTGACAGGAGTGTGGGGGAAATACACATAAATTAAATACAACACAAGAGAGGAAATTAAATCACTTCACAGATGCAGAGGACAGATAAGAGGAAAGCAGATAAGGTGAAATAGATGCATAGAAAAAACAAAGTCTGACTGATTGGAAACGCTACTGGCTGACAAACATCCTGTGAGTAACGCTTCAGTCACGGTGAAAAGTAGGTAGTAAGATTACCACTTTTTCACAGACAGTTGAAAAGATTAACATGAGAATTTTTTCTGCATTTTCTCCTGAGATAGTTTAATTTTTTAACTCTAACTGACCACTAAAAGCCAATCCATATTTAGCTACAGAGACACAGAAGAAGTGGAAAGTCTGAGCTGCCGATCATTTTAGTGTGTAGAAGTAGAAAACAGCAGAAATGCACCTGGCAATATGTGGCCTGGTTACACACCCTTATATTTTTCCACAATTCTAATAATTATAGTGTAGTTCTCATTGACAGATACTTCCCTGTTTGGAAAAAACAACCAACCCAATCAGACCTTTGCTGGCAGGATTAGGAATGTGGACGTTATATTTCTGTGCCAGAGTCAGAAAAATGACCAAACAATTGGCAACAAGCGTGGATGAGATCAATGTAGCTCAACCACTTGTTTAATATCAACTTAAACAAATAAGATCTGAATATTTCTATAATTGACATGAAAAATGTAAATTTTTTAAAGGATAAATAAGAAAAAAGTGGTAAAATTCAACCTCACTCCTCTGGGTTTTCTGCTGCTACAGCCTTTACTTGGTCTGGTATCACCAGTTACTTTCAGTGGCTAATATTAGGAAACTTAGATACTAACTGGCATTACTGTATATGAGAAGGACAAAGAGCTACAGGATACTAAAAGCAATCAGGCAGCATGAAAAGAAAAAGAAAGGCATGAAGCAGTAGAGCATGAACATCCTGGTCCCAGTCACAGAGCACAGGATGAGGTCACTTTGAGGTTTATCTTTTTTCTGACTCTTTTCTATAGCAACCTGTAGAATGGTGTGAAAGGTTCCTGTGCAAACCAATCACAGCTTTAAATTCAGTTGAACCTGGTGTGAGAGACACAGCTTTAAATTCAGTTGAACCTAGGTGAGAGACTGAATGAGCACAGTTTACGAGACCTTCTTCTGAGTTCCCAAAAGCAGAAGTGGTACTGGTTTATTTTTGTCAACTACTTCCGGTGTCAATGACGATAAAGGGGCAGCAAAGACAACAGATTCAAGGCAAAAGACAGAAGAGCACCGTGTGTGAGCATGCATGTATGAAGGCATTTTCTTCCTCTTTTTACACAGAGATGGTAATTCAGAGAGCAAGTTATGGGTCTGTTAATTGCAAGCTTGCAGATATAATTTAGTGGGAATGAACACTCTCATAAGACTCTTAAGAGACATACAAGCTTGTCAAAGACATCTGATACACTGATGGATTACCTTGCATTTAAAGCTCCAGCCTGCAGCAGTGGCATGACAGATGTCGTAAAAAAATCCAAGAGATATCAACCTACACACCAGCCAACAATTAGGCTAATCTCCTAACCTCCTTCTGAATAAACCCCCATACTTCAGCCCACCTGCTAGCTGACTAAACTAATCTCTTAGCTTTTTAATCTAGGAACTACTCACTCCACTAAAGCCTAGCCAACCCCTGTAGATCCCACCAGCCTCCACTCTTCTTGTTTTGGCAACAAGACAATGAGGCAAGTAAGGAAATAATGTGCCTTTCATGACATATATTCAAACAAGGATGAGAGTAGCTTGGATAAAGGCTCAGATTATGTGGCTGGAAAACAACAGCAAGTCTCAGCAATCAGCAATCAGTGGGCGGAGAGGACTGTGGTCTGTGTTGAGGAGCAAAATGTCAAGGAAATAAGGCTGTGACTGACATTCTGTCAGGGCTAGCACCATGAGGGCCATGGTTGACAGAGCTGGCAATGAAACTGAAATAGTGAGCAGCTAAGTGACCAAAACCAGGACCAGGTGGCTGAGACAGCAGGACACCAAAGGATAAAAGGGCTTAAAATTTCGCTGATAGGGCTAATGCAAATCATGATTGGAAAGGGGGTCTTGTGTGCAGAAACCTCCAATGTTGAGAGTATGACCTAAAAGGCTAAATAAAAAATAATTGAAAACACAATAATAACCAAAAGTACAGGAGACTTAAGTGACAGTTTTAGGGTTAATAACTGAATTTGGGGGGCTGAGAGTAAGAACATGGTACTGAAAGGCTAGCCGGTCTGAGTTAGAGTTCCTCAAAGGCTGCAGTAATGAAGAGCTGAATGACTAATGAACCGTCTGGTACCACACAGGGTTGCGGTCTTCTCATCTCAAATCCTGCAGAGGATCATTACAGCACAAGTTAAAAGCCTGTCTCAGTCATCTCTATACCCATCTCTGTCATCACTGCATAAATATTTAAGGGGTAAAATCAGTGAAATAAGATGTTTTTAAATGTGATTTCAGCCATCTGTTGATGTTCTGGGTCATCGTGCCCACTCAGCAACACGATGTTCGTTCACGGCAAAACCCAAGAACGCAGAGCCAGATAGCTAGTGACCGGTAACCAGTAACTCAACTAAAAGATATGACAACATGAGGCGGATGTGTTTAACATCTCCCTCCACCTTAAAAGGGTGTTCAGACCAAAAATAGCACTGTGTTTAAAAGAAAACCAAATAGGTCTGTGTTGGAGTGTTACTACCGATACAGGTAAGGAAAAAGAACGATGGTCAAGGAAGCTATACTCTCCTAGATGTTTAATCTCCCCAAGTCGTGAATCAGTTAGCATTGGGCCTCACAGCAGAGGATAGCCATGCCAACCCATGCTGTTGTGGCCATGCCTGATAGCAAAGCCAGCCAGTGCCAACACCTAACAATCTCCCTCAAACCAAAGTCATGTGTTGCCCTAAACTGATTGGCCCCAAGGTGTGCCTGGGCTGGCATGTAGAGAGGAAGTGCTGGTTTTAAAAGTAAATATGTTGTAGCATGTAAGTGGATATCTGTGCTTTGCTGGTATGTTTCACTGAGCATACTTTTAGATATCAGCCATGTTTTACTTTTCACGGATTGCTCATAGCTGCATCCGAGCTGTGTAAAGGTGCTGACAAACCAACCCAACAATTGCCCGTCACCCTAGTTTTTGTTGGCACTAGTTGGCCTCTATCAGCAAGAAGAAAAACAGAGGTAAGGAAAGTAAGCAAACGTCTCAAGTCAAGAGGACACACACAGAAGTAGGGTTGGGGAATACGGACTTTAAAATCATATAGCTGTATTTTTGGAATAAATGTGATCAAATAAAATACAAAGACAGGGTTTTCTTCCCTGTTTTAAAATATACAGTTGAAATATGTCCTTTTGCTTTTTTTCTGTTTGGGAACCCCAACACAGTGGTTTCATTAAAATGAATAAAGGAGGATGTGTTTTTGATGCAGTACTAATGATTGCCTGAACATGGTGTTACACACCCTCATACAAACACACACATGCATAACCTTTTCAGTAAACAAAAGCTCTCCATTTATCCTTCAGATCATCCCAATGCAATCCAGAACTGAAGCTGTCAAGGTGCTTTCACAAAGCAGTAAATCTTGAAGTGTGTGCATGCGGGCTTGTGTATGTGCGTGCATGTGTGTGTGTGTTCTGTCACAATCAGTTCCCTTGAAAGTCATTTATTGATTAATGTCTCATATCAGTGAGGTGAGACCAATCCTAGGTAGGTATGACATTTCATTTAGAGAAACATCACAACCACTTCCCTTTATTTATCTCACCCCTGCCATTTGGCGTGTGTGTGTGTGTGTGTGTGTGTGTGTGTGTGTGTGTGTGTGTGTGTGTGTGTGTGTGTGTAAATTCTGTGTGTCTTTCTGTAATGTGTCCCAATTTGCCTAGGTGCAGTGGTATTTTTTCATGCTGTAGCAGGAGGGAAAAGGTCTCATCTTGAAGACAGTGTGCACGCTGACCCATCCAAATAGCAGATTATCCGGTACACACACACATTGAAAGCCAAAAGGTCAATCTGATCTCACAGCAGCCAACGCTTTAAAAACACCAGCCACACCGGTAATGACTGATGGACTTCAATTTTCTCTTCCCCTTGTTCATTTTGCTGCCTCCCAGCAGGTGCCAGAGCACTAGGCTTTGAGCAGCCGAGAGGGAAAGAAAGACGATTGTGTTAGCTGAGGCAGTGCGAAAAGAGGGGACATAAACTGTCAGAGGTGTATAGCACAACTTTAAAGAGAGATAAATGTGAGGGGCCAGGGAAGGGTGAAAAACAGAAGAGAAACTGAGGTAATAAATGAGCATCACATCCTTCTGAAATGCTTAAAGAAACCATCCTTCCATGCCATCTCCTTGTCTGCCCATAAAGACATTGTCCACACCTCAATGTGGGTTTATTTTACAAAAATAAGATTCTGAGTACCTTCTCCAGTGACTGACATTTCAGTGTACGAGGCACAAACAAAATGGTTTCTTGCTTGTTTGTGTATACAGGTTGGGCTTTTTACCTCAGTGTCTCCATCTTGTAGCAAGTGAACCAGCACGGTTAGCAATTGCTGCGGCTTTACGGAAATCCTTCTGTTTGAGTAATCCATCCTTTCTGGCCAGTTTTTTAAGAAGAATGTGTTCAGTTTAACTCAAAGATCTGATTAGTGCAGGGTGATTTGATGCATTTGCTCGTCAGATATGTTTTGAAAAAGATATTTTTTATCCAGAATTTTGCAATACGATTTGGTATTTAAGTCAGAATCTAGACAGCTTTGTGCAGTGGATGAATTTAGACGTCCACTTGAAGTCTAACTATTAGTTTGAGCTAAGACCAGGCCTTTGTGAAACTTGTTGACTTTTTTATTTCACACTCCCTGGAGTCTAATAAGTGTTTGTACACATTTGAACTGTGGTGACAGAAACTGGCTATAAGTCAGAAGAATGAAGGAAAACTTTTCAAATCAAAAGACTGAAAGGCTGATTTGTGATTAGATGAGTCATCTAATGGTCCATTATTTTCACAAACTGAGCAGTTTTGAGTGATAAGTGATTCTGTGCATTTATTTGGATGATGTGGAAGCTTTAATTAACACGACAGTAATGGCAGTAGTGGAAATGGGCCTGATCCCCGCTATCAATTTCCTGCATCAAAATGGACTAATTTCCCCAATACTGAACTCATTTCCTCACTATTAAAAATTATTTCTTCATTGTCAGAAAATTTCAACACTCTATTCTGCACATGGCTCTTATAAATCATACTGCTACACATTAATAACACCAGGAAATGATTTAATTATATTTTAACAGAGACTGAGATCGTAATGGCAAAGTTGGAATTGATTAATAAAAGTTTGAGTCATAATGTTTTACGTGGAATGTTAGACAACAACAGAACAAACTCAAGAATACATCACACACCTTGAAAAGGCAGGTTGAATACATTTTACAAAATTATATTTTGTTTAGTCTTCAGTATTTTATATCCAATGTAATATTGAAATCAAGCAGTGTCTTGAAGAAGAAAGTGTATTTTACCCATTGTGCATCAAAACGGTGTAGAAAGTTCCAATTTATTTTTATTACAGACTGCATTACTTTTATTACCTTTTGCCCATGGGAAGCCAGCATACGCTTTGCTCACTTTGTGACTATCAATAAGTGTCTATGATATATTGATATGTCTTTATTGTAAGTACATTGAAGCCTGATTTATTAAGTATAAGTTGGGTACTAGAAGGTATCGTAAAATGTGTTTTTCAGTCATGTTTTCAGTCAATTTGTGTTGGCATGAGGACAGAAGAAGGACATAACCCATTAACCTGTCATAAGTAGACACTGACAGCTACCTACCATTAAACTAACAATCTAAATACTTTACATAATTTTGTCATTTTCAATTTGAGATAAGATGCCATTAGTGCCACAGTTTCAGAGAAATCAAACCGAGAGAAAGATCAAGGGCGGGGAGAGACAAGCAGATAGAGACAGAGTCGGCCATTCTTACCTGATGCAGGGCGGTGAGGCCGTCTTCATTGCAGAGGTCTGGACTCACATTGTTCTTCAGCAGGTAGCGCACTGGTGGACAAGAGATAAACACATAAGTGAAGGTAGAAGTTTAAAATACTTGAAAATATTTCTATTTTGCATACAGTATTTCCTTTAGTTGGCTTAAATAACTTCCTTTTACAAAGCTAGCCCCATTTAGAGGCCTCACTTCAGTGCATGCTTCACTTGCACTAATTAACAACTACAACTATTTTGTAGTTGTGTATAGAAAAATATTCAGTTTGACACAAGTTGCAAGTCAAGTCACACGTGTTGCATGGTGATACGGCAGTTATAATCAATATGTCATAGAGAATACCATGTGCTGGCTGCTGAAAAACAAACAAAACAATGGATGCAGGATAAAAGCATGATGAGATTCCTCTTGATTGCTCAACAGCATGTACGTGCACCTTTACTGAACCTTTTCTTACCCAGTGACATCACCAATCAATGTGCAGTCCATTAATATCATCACATCATTGTAATGTAATGTAAGGCTGCAGGAAGTTTAATCTCTCAAAATAAATTACCAGCCCTGCCAGGATGTTACCTAACTGACCTTGGAAATATGGATGAATGATTGGTGAGGGCGAGGTGAGGGTTGATGATGGAGGATGATGTAATGATGCTTGGGATTACACTGTTTGTCTGCCTCATAGTCCCGACCAGAGATGGAAAGCAACAAAGTACAAATACTTACTTACTGTACTCTTTACATTTTAACACAAATATCGGTACTTTCTAGTCCTTACATTTTACAAAATTGACTCGTTGCTTTAATTTTGTACAAAACGTCGTCTATCAGGTGTGATTGTGAGGTGTGACTTGAGTACAGGAAGTGAGTACTTTTGCCATCTCTGGTCCCAACAGATAAACCCTCTGCCCAGACCCTAATTCACAAAGTATCAGCTATTACAGTCCGCACGCTGGACAGCTGCCTGACTGCTAATACTGCTAAACCTGCTGGCATGAGCAGGAAGCGGCACTCGCACACACAGGGATCCTCTACACGTCAATATTATCCTCTCTTTTTGCCAGTGCTGCCATGTGCCTTCATTTCACAGAAGACAAAATGTTTTAGAACAGAGCGAGCGCAGTAATCAGGTTATGACGCTGAAAAAGAGATGAGAGAAATTTAGGATGATGATTATCACATCTGTCCCTTAGACTGCCAGAAAAAAGTCACATACACATGAAGTAGATACATGTATGTGCACATAAAACACAAGATTGTAGGACCTATGGACCTATGGACAAGATTGTAGACCTACACAAGTCTGGAATGGGCTACAAGACCATTGCCAAGCAGCTTGGCGAGAAGGTGACAACAGTTGGTGTGATTATTCGCAAATGGAAGAAACACAAAAAAACTGTCAATCTCCCTCCGCCTAGGGCTCACCTCATTGAGTTGCAATGATCATGAGAACAGTGAGGTATCAGCCAAAAACTACACGGGAGGATGTCAATGATGGTAATGATGTCAAGGCAGCTGGGACCATAGTCACCAAGAAAACAATTGGTATCGACGAGAAGGACTGAAATCCTGCAGCGCCCGCAAGGTCCCCCTGCTCAAGAAAGCACATATACAGTACATGCCCATCTGAAGTTTGCCAATGAATATCTGAATGATTCAGAGGACAACTGAGTAATAGTGTTGTGGTCAGATTAGACCAAAATGGAGCTCTTTGGCATCAACTCAACTCGCCATGTTATGACCCCAAGAACACCATCCCCACTGTCAAAAATGGAGGTAGAGAAAGAAACAACAAGGGTTTTGCCACCAAGTACTAAGTCATGTTTTGCAGAGGGGTCAAATACATATTTCCGTCATTAAAATACAAACCAATTTATAACATTTTTGATATGTGTTTTTCTGGATTTTTTTGTTGTCCTTCTGTCTCTCACTGTTAAATAAATCTACCATTAAAATCATCATCATTTCTTTGTCAGTGGGCAAACGTACAAAATAAGCAGGGGATCAAATACTTTTTTCCCCTCACTGTATATGATTATGTGATTGATTGATTGTGATGATTATGTGGCAGCAAATTAAGACAAAGGTGGGACATTTTTAAAACATGGAGGTCACGAAAACAAGATGTATATAAATGAAAATTGACCATTTGACAGGTCAGTATTTATGCACAGTTGCTGTGTAGGAGTTAGATGTTTGTGCTCTTTGACGATATTGCCAACTGGTCATTATTGAAAAACAAAATGTGGCAGAGGGAGTGCTTTTTCTACAGTAAAAGATTGATGGAAGTGCAGCCATCACCAGCCTAATTCCATTATCCCACTTCCTGAATCCTGCAGCTATTAGACCTCAATTAGGCTTCTGATAAGCATTGCTGTCAACATATAACAGTGATATTTGTCTTCACCAGAACATTTTCAGTATTATCACAACCATGTACACAGAAGCTCAGCAGTAGACCTATCCAAAACCAGCTGCCTTTAAAAACAACTAGAAAAAGCAAAAAAAAAAAATGAGCTGCTGCAGTTGGTCATGCACTCCTG
The DNA here is from genome assembly GCA_013375575.1 of Percina caprodes. Taxonomy (NCBI): domain Eukaryota; kingdom Metazoa; phylum Chordata; class Actinopteri; order Perciformes; family Percidae; genus Percina; species Percina caprodes. The sequence continues at coordinate 1,679,121 of JABXJD010000039.1, forward strand.
TAAGCGAGGAAATAAAAGTGAAATTTTACAGTGAGTTCTAAGAAAATTGGACCCAAGGTTATAGAGTGCTAGCTCAGTCTGACTGTCATCCAATAATGTCACAAACCATTTCGGCTTTCCACTGTGTACGAGTGCCATGTTGTACATGAACAGTGTACAACCAGGAATGTAAACAAAGCATCTCAGAGGAACTACTCAAACAACATAACGTTTGGGGCCAACATTAGCTGCATCATCTGTGATTTTCTTGTAATTACACCCTGACGCGACTTTCTAAATGTCGTGTCTGCCTAGAGAGATTATAATTGGATACAAATTGGCTTGAAAACTGCATTTAAATAAATCCATTTGGGATGCATGAAGCAAAAGGTTTCCCAAAAATAATTTCATTTTGCCGAGAGAAGGCCAAAAGAAGTCATTGACTTTTGATAAGCGGCTGTAGTATATAGATTTATTTATATCATAAATATATGAAAAGCCTGAATCAGCATACGTAAGGTATATAAGGTGCACTATGAGGTACTCTAACATGTGTTTCTTAACCCAAAGGCAGCGCCATTAAAAAATGTTTGCTATAACATGGGCAGCTTTTTGAATTACAGTGCATTCAGAAAGTATTCAGACCCCTTCACTTTTTTACATGTTGTTATGTTGCAAAGAAAAAAACTGAAATAACACATTGACAAAAGTATTCAGACTTAAAGTACTTGAAATTTGAAGCTTAGTTTTTACATTGTGGATGAAATGCAACCAGATGAAAATAAATGTGGCCACATAAAGTGTGAGTAGGGGATTTATAACAGTCATGACATCAGTCCCCTGTCTGATAAATAGCACTACAGCTGCAGACACAGACACTGGATCAAGGTCCTATAGTGGTTCTCAAACTTTTTCAAGTATCAAGGACCCCTAAACTGAAACAAATTGGACCACAGACCCGCATCTGATAGGACTTTGTCCCAGGGTTTTATTACAGAAAGTGAATAAAACTCAAGAGCAAAATAGTCATATCTGTCATTGTGTTACTTTTTTTGTGATCAAATATTTTTTATTATACAATTAACACTCAATACACTGAGACATAAGAACATGTCCCAGGGCCAAAAAAAACACAGAAAGGAAAGATGGGGAGGGGGGAGACCCAACAAATACACAACAATGGGAATGGAGCCCGTAGCTCACCAACAAGACACACAAAAACAGACACAAACAACAAACAAACAAACAAACAAACAAAAACATAGACATAGAGCTGTCATAGTGTTAATTATGGATGAAATTATAGTGAAAATAAAGTAGTCCCCAGACCCCAGTCTGAGAACCACTGCTATACTACATGCCTAAACATGCTAATGATTAGGGGTGCACGATTGACAAAATGTCATGATTCAAAATAAATGTTTAGGCTTGAGTCAAAAATTATTTTTTTCATGTAAAAAATTCACAGTATTCCTTTTCCCATGTGTTAGTATACACGTCATTACAAAATGATTTAAAAATAAAAAAGTCTATCAATTTATTTTAAATCGGTAGAGCTTAAACAGATTCCTGAATTGATTTTTTGGCACACTACTACTAATATTCTCATATCTGTAACCCTAAAAACACATACATGCATGTGCAAAAGACCACATTTCACAACAAAGTGGCAACACCCTGCATGATGCATCCAACCATTGCTCTTAGTCTTATCGAAGTGTATAAGGGTCATCTTCAAAGACATTGATTATACGGCCAAAACATCAGTTAATGCCATGAAGCTTTTGATTTTTTAACATGCCAAAACTAATTGAATGGGGCTGTAGTGATACAAGGTAGACAGATGAAAGGTTTGGAGGATGGTGTCTTTTTTAAACTCTCTAAACTCTAAATCTACAAGATACAAGAGAAAAAGAAAAACTCAAAAAGTGGCATTATTACTGCAGTAATACTGCACACTGTCGTCTAAAGTGCCAGAAAGGTTGTGGGGATCTGGATGAAGTTAAACTTGAAGTCCCATCCAACTGACATCTCGCTTATACAAAACTATCCACAAAATAACCTCATATCCTGGCCTGGAAAATATTACTGGGAATAAAGAATCCATTTTTTTCTTACAAAAGTTCTGATTAGATAACAGAGATCTATTTCTGTTACATTCAGCATTAACACAACTCTATTTCAGCATGACTTAAATAATCTAGCTCCATGATAAACAATAAAGTGGTGTAAAAGTAAAAAACATAATCAGGATGAGTGACAACAGCAGCACTAGATAAACACTAGCCTGTCACTGTTCACATCCCCCGCTGGAACACCCAGCAATTAATCTCCATAATATACTGACTGGTGGTGCATACTGTACACAAAGCTCCGCCGCAGGTATGTTTGTAGATTAAAAAAATTGGTGTTTTCACGTTCTCATTCACGTGGGAGCCCCTTGTGTGTTAGCAGTTGTGCGCATAGATTCAACATATAAAGCTACTGTATGTATATGTATTCACACATGAGTCTGGAAAAGCAATCAGAAGGTGACAGTTGTGTCTTATAGTCTATCGGGGGTAGAAGTCAGATAGATCTGCCTGCTCTTCAGGCTGGAAATTATTCATATAAAAAAAATAAATGATGTGCTGGAAACCAGAGTGAAACAGATGAACATGCAGGCAGCCTGATATTTGGGTTTAAGGCAGGCCTGCAATAAAAAATATATGCATTGGGGCTGAATTGCTTTCTCTATGAGAGAGGGTGGGCGCTGATGCATTAGTGAATGAAATAGATTTGAGTTGTGATGTGTGATGCATCTGAAGATGAGAGTGATGTCAAGGAAAGACCGAGCATGCAAGAGTGACGTTTAAATAGCGAGAGAGACGACTCATTTCACATTTATGAATATTTCTGTTGCTCTGTTTTGTTTGAATGCATGTTTTATGTTGTGTTTTGTCGTTTGATTTTTTTTTTCCATGTCCTGGTGAAATATTTGTTTTTTGTTTTCAATCTCGGGTCGTCTGAATCAATTTGTATAAACAACGTTCAAAAATGCTTTTGAAAATCAAATGATCTACAATTCAAGCAACATACTGCAGTTACTAGGTGGGGTGTGAATGTGCTTACAGGTATAAGGTGTGTATAAGACAGTGTGAGAGTGCATGATGATGGCCTCCTTTATCATGTCATACAGCGGTGCACACAGTGACGCATTCAAATGCATCGACACTGAGGAAAATTCAGAATCAATTTCTCTGCTGAAAGATGGCAAATGCTTTTTTTTTGCTCAGTGCTTGAAATGGAAAAAGAGCGATCAGACCGTATGACAAACAACATTTTCTTAGAAGCTCCAACCAACAACAATTCTGCACACTTTCAATGATACAGTATCTCTCGGTTAATGTAGTCATTTTCATGTTAGGGAAAATGTAAACTGCATTTTCAGGTTGTATTTTGTTCTTGTATTTTAAATTTCAAATAACATAATTACATTACATTTCATTTAGCTGTCGCTTTTAACAGAATGTTTGATCTGAATCCCTTTGTATATACAGTGATGCTCAAACGGCAATTCTGTCTGTTTTGTTTGGATTCATCATGTTATACAGTTATGTTTTGTATGTATGTCTGTATGTGACAGAACTCCTCTATCACATCACTATCTGTCATATATAAGGTAATGCAGACAGACAGACAGACACACACACACACAGTAATGAGCCGGTTCAATCTCAATCCGTGCCTGCTAATAGATCGATGGCTAAAACATTCTGTCTTTAAAAATAAGAACACTAATTAACACCAAAACAACAAACAAAGTGCTTTTAAAAGCGTTAACTTATTAACATACTGTAATTACCAGATTACCTTTTGGACACATTAACTTACCCAGGGGAGAGACAAAATAATGACAAAACATCACAAATGCCACATTAACTCTGTTATTACAATTATTATAAACACTGTTAAAATGTCAATTAGCTGACTGATTTATCACCTGTAAAAGAGGTCTGGCATTATCAATTTCATATGCGGGTTTAAAAAACAGCTAAAAGAGCTCCATAGTAATAAACCAGTTTGCATGCTGACGAGCATTTGCTAGTTAGCACTGAACACAAAGAACAGCTGAAGAGTATGTCAGTAGTTTTGCAAATGTTTCGTCATAAAATATCGGCCAATTGACCTGATGATGGCACTAGATAAAAAGTCTGAGGATCATTAAAAACAATACGATTCAATGTGAGGAAAATTTGACAGTCTGAACAAAATTTCCGTTAGTTGTTTGGACTGTACAAAATAATGAATGTAAAAATGGTAGGTGTAATAAGCTCAGGCTTCAGACTACACATTTTTCGGTCAGCATAAACTTGACTTGTTTTGTCAGTCACTACTTAAAAAGTAATGACAATGACGAATTGTTTATTCCTTATTTCGTATATGTGTTAGAGTGGTATGAGTAAAAAAAATGAACAAAATAAACAAAAACAAACTAAACTAAACTAAACTAAAGATATTACAGTCTGGCCAGACAGACCGACACTGCCATCCCTAGCGGAACGACACTAGCATGGCTAAAGATGAAGAAAATCAGCCAATCCCAACAAATCATTTATAGTTGATAAATGAATTAAACAATTAATCAAACCTCATGTTTGTTGATTATTTTCTGTTGATTGACTAATCGATTGGGAAGTTGTGTAAATTGGTCAAAAACACCCACATCTGAAGCTGTATTTGCAGTGGTGATTTAGTTACTTCAAAGTTAAAGACTTTTACATGAACAGATCAGGTTATTTTTCATCCAGCAGGTCTCATTAGCAGCATGTAGAGTCACACTTAATTGCCAGTGGCATTTGAAAATGCACAACTTCTTTACTTTTATCTCACCCATGGCATATGAGTTTTATGATAAAAGGAAAAGGGATCATAGAGAATATATTGTACAAACCCTGACAGGGAAGAGCCAGGGATAAAACGTTTTCTTGCATCACACAGACAGGTCCATTGGTACTAAGAGACGCAGAGAAAAAGGGGAGAGAAAGCAAAATAGAGTTGGAGCTGGCGACACAAACCATGAATGTGATCCTTATCTGTCTGTACCACCACCCTATGGGGCTGAGCAAGCACACAAACACAAAAATCTTTAAAAAGCAATCCATTACTTTGAAGGGTCACCATGGTGATTATCTACCACCACAAAAAGTCAGTAAAACAACCCTGCAGAAATCTCATGCATGTCTTTCTGGGCAGATCCCATAAATTCCCATTGAGGGAGGGGACGGAGCTGGACGAGATGCTTCCCAAAAGATAAAAGATACATAAACAAACAACAGCGCAGGAAAAGAAACGCACCCTTCCTTCCGTTTATCTTACTGTGCCTCGACAATACTGTACATGAGTGTGTTTGATAGTGTGTCAGAGATGGAAACAAATCCCGAGTGAATGAACTTTGACTATACTGTTATATTATTTAGGTCATACATTTGCTGAACTCTGATTACTGATAAGTGGTTATTCACAAACTGTAATGTGTGCTCCGAAGTGAAGCCAGGTTCATGAATATAATGAATACTGATATAATGTTAAGGATTCTAGTTTTCTATGGCTGCTCTTATTAAAACTGTAAATCCACTTTACACTTGAGATTGAGATTTCCGCAGATGATATCATGCATCTTCTTGTCACTAAAAAAAAAGATCACTAGTTTATTATAGTCCTGCTTTTACACATATACAGTTTCTGCATGAGACCTTGCATGCAACATGTATTAGATAAGTCAGGTGTAATGGTATGTCTGGCCTCAGAATAGAACACAGCAAAAATATAACGGAAGATCACCTATAAGCAGTCAGAAACACCCAAAGCATTTGATGGAGCAACTATATAACCAAAGAATGCAATGCCAAATGATATTCATGGAGAGAGATGACTTACCCTCTTACATAAGTCAGGAAAATATTTGACCACACTCCCTCAAAATTACAGAAGAGTCAGTCACTAGTTATGATCTCATCAAAGCTCACACCTCTTTTCACAATTGGTTCTCCTCCCAAGACACCAACCTATTGGATTACAGCACATATTGCAATTGCAACATTACACCTAATCTCAAACTATGGTGAATCAATATTATACTTACTTCTCAACCTAATCTCAAGTGATTTGTCTGTTTGTCTGCTTCCACATCAACACCATTAAATCAAAGTTCAAAACATGACCCCTACATGCAATGTCATTTAAATGTAGGAAAGGAACTTTTTCACAAGTATTTTTCATCACTTTGAATTTCCAGTTCAGAATTCTTTTAAATGATTTCCTCAATATTACTGAACATACTGTAGAAACAAAGGACTCGCCCAGACAACTCTATAGGTTTATGTTATGGCCACCAGTTTTAATTATTTCAACTTTCTTTTAGAATTTAGATGGCTCTAAATTCATATACTATTCATGAACCTAGGTTGGCATTTCTATGGAGAAGAGACTAGTCAGAGGCACAAAACAGAGCTGTTGCAAATTCAAAACACTTTGTCGTTGCAATTGGAGTATGCATATTGTATTATCATTTATGTTATTAGTGTAATCTTTACCTCCCACGTGCCAGTAACAGAATTTTAGGCTCTGTGATTAGATGTTTCTTAGCAAAATCTGGAAAGTCAAGTTAACCTCTCACTTCAGTTTTTGTGTAGGCTACACAATTTTTTTTAATCAATATACTGTTACACAGTTATTGCCTTGTAATCAGGATTCTTTAATTGAATGAAAAGTTTACATAACGCTTCCAACAAATGATTACCACTGCACCTAAAGTGTAAACCAATATGAGAGCTGCACATCATCTGTGGTTATGGATAAGCATCACAACAACAACAACAAAGAATATCTGTTAATGTGACTGTAATGTTGTCTTTTGTTTATTGACAGTGAAGGGCCATATTATTCAGATTATCTCAACATAGCTGCACAGAAAGTCAAGTTTTAACAGTAAACGAAAGAAATTGAATCACTGTGAGAACTTCAGAGATTGAATGTTAAATAATTGTCCTTTTCAAAAAGCCTGCTTTGTGGTGTTATCCATCACACAACAGAGAGAGTTCTCATAAATCATATCAGCTCATATTGGGAAATTGAGTCCTTTATACAAACCTTCAATCTTTGCACCTACACAGATAAGAATCTTTCAGAGTTCATTTTAAGGATTTTTAAGTTTGTGTGAGCCTAGAGGCAAATAACTGACGAGGGAGCCTCACATCACAGCATTTTGCATGTACAGATGTTGAGAATTTTAACACTGTACATAACACATGCATGTCTCTTGTCATGGAAAAGAACCCCATTTGTTAGTGAGTGTACAGTTAATAGCATGGATGTTCTTATTGTCTGGGTTTAGCTCGGATGCTGACTCATCCCCCTGTAGGCTCATATCTCACAGCCAGTGATCACTGAAAAGGGAAAACAACCGGTAAGTGAGGATTAAGTAAAGGTTGTGATATAAGGGTGGCTGTGACGCAGTTAGTCCAAGTGGAGAATTGATTTTCTCTCCAAAGTATCTCTCTTTGCTGCATTGAAGATGCAAATATTTGTTGTACAGCAATGACATCTACCACAGAATCCCTTACATCTCATCTCATGTCAATTGTGGTTTATTATCCATCTGAAACAGTGATAAGATCATAATACACTGGAGGCAACACTGATATGTCTTTTGTACACTATAAATGTTCCTGGACTTTGTTCAATTAAATGCTGAACTGAAATTTGAATTCCCCTCATTTAATGAAAGAGGATAAAGCCATTTTTGGAGGAAGTTAAATTAACTCAGAGCAAGTGGAAAGAAACCCTGTCAATATTTGTGGTGTGCTTTGAAAAAGCATTTATTATCAACTGCTAGCAATTTAAGTCTTCTGTCTTCTACATTCAACATTTACTTTAATATATAGCAGTTTACAAAAAAAACACAGTATAGACTAATACCAAAGTACTTAATCTTAATTGTCACTTATGACCCTATAGAAGTGTGTGCTGGTGTCTGTACCTGCAGAGAGCTTTTTTTACCTTTTTTTCGGTGTTTGGGGCATTTATAAGTGTCAGCAAAGAGCCTTAGGGCCCCATGTGGGTGTGCAGTGTGTTCAGCCTGTTCTAATTCCCAATACCGCCGCTTTGTCAAGCCACTTGGTGTCTGATGCCAACGCACCTTAATATTCACTATAACTACTGTTTTTAATTGTTAACAAATCAAAACAAACCCTAATTAAAATGTTCCATTATATATTACTTTTCCTCAAGATAGGAGAGAGAGGATTTTCTGGAAGCTTTTAACCCCAAAACATCACATGTAGAGTATTCTTAGATGCTAACCGTGTTTGTTAAGAAACTTAATTCAATGACTTTTGTGAACACTCACTCAGCAGGATATTTATTCAAATATTTTTAATCATGAGACTCCAAGTTAGAAGAAACATGATTGTATGCATATTCTGAAGTAGGTCTGAAAATTTTAAATTGGCTTAAACATGACACAGTAAGTACAGTATTTACATTTAATTTAATGATATTTTACAGAATTTCAGTTTGATGATATACAGCGTGATTACACCGTTAAAATTATTTTAGCATTTTGATACACAAAATGATCTAGAGGCCACTCTGTTCTTTCAATGTCTCATTCTGCTCGCAATACTAAAGTAATTTATCAAAATATTGCTAGTATTAATTTCTGTAATCTTAAGGTTTTGCCCCAACCCCCATTTAAACTATTCATTGATTCACTGCCAAAGGTAAAAAGCTGATCATGTAGGACACACATCAGTTTCCATAAAATAGATACTTTACTCTTCAGACAGTCAAATGGCCCGAAACATATCAAACAGTGCAGCAGCTTCCAAAAAATAACATAATTACGTTCAAAACACTCTTTAGGCAAAATAGCTTCTCTGCCTTTCTGTTGGCTATGCAGAAAGTAGGCCACTTGGCACGTCCATAAGTAGCAGCTAAATGACATTGGTTTTAGTAGGACGTTAGGAGAGAAGATCACTGATATAATTAGCATTCCACTGTGTGTTATAATTATCCTCCACATGATGAGCTATTAAAGGGAATTTAATTGTATGTTACACTGCTTTAACAGATGTAGTTAGATGGCAATTGGAAGACACAACAAACTGTGGATTGAAATGCAGCAGAGAAAACATACTCCGATGATCTCATGTGTAAATTTGAAAAGATGATTAGAACTCAGAGTTCTAAGCAAGAGTTAAAGCATTCTTATTAAAGTAATTAACAGACAAATCGGACATTGTGGACACATTAGCAAATCCCAGATGTTGTTTTGTGGTCCACAAACCGTAGCTGGCACTATCAAGAAATATGAATAAATAAAGCTCATATAAAGACAAACACTTGATCTGACTAACACCAATATAAATGTTACAAAAATAATGAGCCAACACTATACGGGTTCCTTTGATGCTCTAAGGCAGAGCTGTTAATCTATATTAAAACTAAATAGGGTCAAAGATCACAATGAACGCATTCATAAATAGCTGTTTTTTTAAATGTATTCCCCATATTCTTGACAGAAATAAAGAGATACATTGTGATTGCATGTATGTACAAAGGCTAAAAGTCTACAGCCATAAGAGTTTTTCTTTGAGCTAAATGCTATTGTCAGCAAGCTAACATGCTCACACTGACCATGCTAACATAATAATGTTAATAATAATGGCATAATAATAGCAAACCAATATTGCCGTCCCTAAAGATATGCGGCTAGTGTGGCTTAAAAACTATACAAAACAGAAGATAGAAGATCAATGTTTACTGAGCATTAATTGTAGTGGACCTAATATGAGACGCTGAGACCAGGAACCAATCCAGGCTTCATAATCAGTCATATCAGTGCAGAGTCACATCACATCAGATAGATAAACAGATGGAGGGAGCTAAAACCTGTTAAAAAAACTAAATTTTACCAAACATTTCAATTAAAACTCATCACTTCTCTAGCAATCTTCCAAACCTGAGGCCAAGCTGCCATAAAATACAACATTAGCTCTTATAATTAAGTTCCAACTGCTTCTTGGAGATTTTATACACAGGACTTTTTGACATAATTAACTTCCTGCCCAATATGTAAACTAAAACACAATTCAAAATTAATTTTCAAGTCAAGCAAACAAGCGTATGATTTACAAGAGTAAAAAAGAACAACTTCTACATACATTTTGAAGAAGAGCATCAGTATTGCTGGTCTCAGCAATGCTCTCAGCTCAGTATTTACCCTAGTTCATGTACTGAATGTGTTATGATGTGAAATGAAACAGAATTTGGGTGTTTTTGAAATTTTCAAAAATCAACCTCTTGTCTTTACCGCAGACCTGCTTGGAAAAATGAATAACTCAAAACTTTCTTACACTAGTGCTAATTTAACCATTGCTAACCATTGCTAAATGAAACAGAATGTGTTTTTATTAACAGTTTTTGAAATAAAAATAAATAAATAAAAGAGAGTAACTCAAAATGTTTTTTTACCCTTGTTCATGCATTGCATTTGTGTAAATGTGAAATGAAACAGAATTTGGGTGTTTTTTGACTGTTTTTGAATGATGCAGAAGTCTCTCTATCTAATTAACTCCAGTATGCTTACTAAAATGAATTGTGATAACAGACTTTTACTGATTATAGTGAAAGTGAAGGAGAATGAAAAGTTGAAAAGTAAGACAAACTGCCTGTGAGATAAGGGCCATGAGTCACTGGAGGCAGCATCAATTGGGGCTGAAGACAGCAAGTTTTAAAAAATAAAAAGTTAGAAAGTAGTGTGGAGTTAGAAAGAAGTGATCCTACCAGGCCTCAGCCGGCTCGTTATCTTTGCTCAAGGCTACATTAGCCGTTACTACTGTAGCATAACAGACCTAAATCTTCGCCTGTACTGTCGATGTTGCATTGTGGCGGCAGGTTTTGACAAGGGAAAAGAATGCAATGAATAAAAAAAGATCATATCTCTGGTTCTTTTGCACAGATTTTGATCTTTTCTTTTACATGTCATTGTGAGTTTGGACATGTTATAAAAGTGCAAGGCTAAACCGGTAGAGTCCTTTAGAGTGTCTTTAGATGCATTTACTTTAATAGCCACTAGATGTTGGTTCCATAAATCAAAGAAAAACAAAACCAAACAATTGTCAAATGTTTATTTCACTACTTATGTGTCTTGGTGGCATTTGGACTTAGGTGGTTCAGAGGCTTAAAAATGTAGAGGTGTATTTTTGGCTTGTTGTGTGCCTTGATTGACAGCTCTTCAGGCTATAACCAGCTGCAGCGTTTGCCATTTGTTCATCCCAGCTCGGCTTGACTGCACTGCCCCCATTTTGATTTTATGGCTCCAGTAATAACTGATATACATGGGATAGAGTAAGATTGAGGTTATTATGGGTATTTTATCAAATCTGAATCTAGTACATAATCTGCTTTCTGACCCGGAGTTCTTTTAAATCCCTTATTAAATCTATATACAGTAGTGTTTTCAAGATGTATACTGTATATAAAAAAAGTAATAAATATTTTCATTCATCACTATCATATTTGTCAAATTAAATATACACTTAACTAAGGGTTCTGAAAGCTGTAATTTTGGCACTTTTGCATCACAACCTTAAATTTATCTGCTTAGGCCACAGGTCTTTCAACACATACAATTACAAAGGTCACTCAATGGGCCTCTACTGGTTTAACATTATCAATCTAAGTGTTGTTAATGAAACACGTTCCCGTTTGGTTTGCTGAGACCTAATCCTCGTTGGATAATCCAGAATCCTATTGCAGGATTTACTGTGTTTTGGAGGGCTTTTCATTTATTATGAGGGGGGAGGTAGGTGGGCAGGTGGAGAGGCATTGAAAGATGTTGAGGTGGGGGAGCAGCAGGTTTCTGAACACTACAGGCAACCAGGGGATTGGCAGCAGTGGATCAAGCCTGACTGTCATTTCAACGCTGTCGGCAGACTAGCATACAGGCATGAGGGCTTTAAACACAGTCACTAATAAGGTCGTAGTGGACGTGTGAGTTGTTCCCCTGTCTGCATAATAAAGTGAGCACTGAGCATTTGCTAGTGTGAACTTCATAGGATAAAAGACGGAGCCTGATTCATACAGTCGTATGAAAATGTCAGAGATAAAGTACTGTATGTCTTTCTTTGTTTGCTTGCTTGTTTTTTGGAGAAATGAATCATAATAAACTCAGAAACATTACAAGCACAATGAACTTCTTTTAACTGCATCCACCACAAACTAGGGCAGGATGCCAGACTCAAGTCCACCTTTTGGTTTTTCATTGGTCTTGTGTCTTTGTTTGCTTCGGAACTGTCTTGGGCTCGGCTATTGAGAACTGATCAAGTTGTTCTTGGCTGCTGATTCATGATCAGTTGTACAGAACGTTGCATATATTCTATCCATTGATTAGTTTGATGTTAGAAGCTCCATCTTACTCCTTAATCAATATATTATTTCTAAATTACACTATATTAGCATTGGACAGACACTATTGCCTATTATAGTCTTGAACAGGACTTGATTTGCTCTGGACTCATTGACTTGATCCCTCTCAACTGCTTTAGGACTTGGTTTTGACTTGGACTTGACTCGATTAAAGTTGGTCTTGCTTACAGCTCTGCCACAAGCCCATGGTGCATCAGTGGCCCTTTGATTCAGTGTTTGATTTTATTGACAAATGGCCAATACAAATAGTATTATTTCAACACACACAGCATTTGAAATACTCTTTCCCATTACAATTTTTTTCTGACACTCCAAAATAAGTATTAGTAATCAACCTTAAAATGATTCACACTCCCATTTAACATATGACATCTATGCAACTTACTACTTACTTTTCACCTTAGCTGTAATTAAGAAACCTCTGTATCCGTAAAGTGGTCTATGAGTGGTGTTATCTTCCACATGTACACAATGATTATCTGAAATCTCAACACTGAGCGCTCTTTCCAATTTTCTTTTTGTTTAGTTAATGGAGAGTTTATCGTGTAAATTCAATCTTTGATATAAAATTATTCTCATAGAACTTTCCTAACATCCATTTGGATCACAGCATTTACTTTACCACCCATTTTACTTGAAGGCGAGTTAACCCAGCAGACACCCGACAGTCTCCCACACACTATGCCGTGCAGCAGCAGTAATGATGAGGCACAATTTGGGCCTTTTCAGCTGAGTAACTCGTGGCCATGTCTGCCTGGACCTCTCCATGTCTGCCTCAGTTACCATGGAAATAGGAGTTAACTTGAGAGTTGGGGCTCTCCCAGTAGATTTGACTGATGTGGAAGAGGGGAGAAGAGGGAGGAGATATCCCAGAGCTTGTTGGCAGACTACCGCTTAGTGTAGCACAGTTCACTGAAGACCACAGTGAATAATATTAATAACAATAATAGTAAGTCTTGTCCTCTAAGTGAGCAGTTTGAAAAGAGGGTAATGCACCAGGAATACATGCAGATGAAAAGAATGAAATGAGGGCTGTACTGAAACTAGAGAACAGAGATAGTCAGTAAAGTTCAATAAATGACCCTTTGTTGTTGTGTGACAGTTACACGGCCAAGAAATGTGTTCAATTATGAAGCTAAATAAGCCAAAGTTCTGATGTCCTGAAGTCCACATTCTTCTCTTTTAACCCCTGACACATTATCACAAACATTTACACTCCACACAATATTGTACATTCATACTTCAATCAATCACACTGCTTACACTTTTGCATTTTTACTTTTTTATTATTTTTAATCCCAAATGAATGCATGAATGAATCAACCAGGATGAATCAGCCCCCTCTGCACAGGCTGAGGCATGCAAACTAACATGGTGAGGAGACAGCAGTGCCAGTGTGTGCCAGGCAGGAAAGTAAAGCCCGTAGACAGACAGAGCAAGAGAGGGAGGGGAAAGACACTGGCAGAGAGGAGAGAAAAAGGGCTGCCTCAAAACTGCCCTAATGACAGGAAATAAAAGACAGAAGAATGTCAATGGAAACAGCAGCAATGATAAGGTTGACAGCCAGAGAAAAACACAAATTCTAAAATACACTGATGCCAGGAGAATAAGACTAGTCCTCCTAATTACAGAAGCATTCAACAGATCCTACCCACACAAGGATACATTTTATCTGTGGTTCTCAGCCCTGTCATTGCCGCGGCCCTGGTCGGGGCATGAAGTGCCAAATCCCACTTAAGTAATCAACTGCTTGAAAATGTAATATCAAATCAATGCTGATGGCACAAGAGGAAAAAACAAAAAATGCACAGAGCCTGTGGAGAAGGAGAGTTCGTCTGGCCGGAAGAGAAGCAGCTTCATTTTGTCACCAGGAAAGATGCAGGGGAAAAAAATTGTTTCACTCATTGTCAGTCTCATGATTGAATGAATAAAGCATCCAGAAAATCCATCTATGATGTCAGTACATTAACTGCAGAATTTCTGCTTGTAGATTTCAATTGAGATTTGAGTCTCGGATCTCAGTGCGTATCTGAGCTCACAGCACAGAAAACAGTTTAAAATCCTCTGTGTCTCTGTAGTATATATCTATTTTTAAAATCCTTTGGTGAGTGGTCATATGCAAGTATCGCAATGTTATAATCTAGGGCAGCGACTAACTTTTTCTTATTGATTAATCTGCATTATATTTTTGCAATTTAGTTTATAAAATATCGGAAAACATTAAGCCAATATGACATGTATGCTAGCTGTGTTCAACCAATAATGCAAAGATATTGAGGTATTATCATAAAAGACCAAGAAAACCAAAAGACGTTCATTCAGGAAGCTGGACCCAATTAATTGTAGGCATTTTTGCTTAATCATATCAATCAACTAATTGATTAATCAAGTAATTGTTTCAGCTACGTTTCACAAGACGACAGAAATTACAATATTTTAACATCAAAAAAGTGCATCATCTCAAACTGTGATATCTGTAAAATAAGATAGGATAGACTATGAAAGCTGAGCTCAACACACTGCAAATGCAAATAGAAAGAACAAATGCACATGAAAAAAACAAGTTGGTTGTGTTGTCTGTACATTTCTGTGGTTGCGTTTTCTCACCTTAAAGCATTTCTTTCTCAATGCTGTGCTTGTTTTGTCTTTAGCTGCAGTGCATTGACAGAGCTATAATTATTAATTTCTAGAGATCCTCACACACACACCTTTGTCCTAACACACTGCTCGACCTGGTTGTGACACATGATGCACAAGAGAGACTGGCCAGCTTGCACTACAGTTGTCAAAGGTCGGAGGTCACATCAGCTTAGCTGAGCATGTGAGTAAACAACCTCCTGATACGGATGGCTAGTTAGGGCTGAGCAAAAACATCTATTGGTAAGGGTGCTTTAGAAATCGCTGGCTTTTTAAAAAGGCCTTGGGCATAACCTAGGTTTATATTGATCATTTTTGTGTTTAGATACACGGTTTTAAAATAGGTCAAGGTTTGGTCACATACTAATCAAGCAATAATTCTCAGAAGATTTGTATGGCCTTATAATCAATATGAATTAAATGGAAGTAAAGGAAAAGAAGAAAAGGACAAGTAGACATAGTTTACATTATGTTCTGGATGATAGAAACAAGCCGTTGAATCACTTGTCTTTATAATCAGAACAAATGTTATAGAGTATATGAAGACATTTGAAAGAAATGGTGCATAACATGCTTCAGGCGGCTTTTATTATCTGGTAAATCTGGTTAAAAGCCCATCCTTTTAAGTCTGCTCGTGAAGACTGAAGTTTACCAATTCCCTTTTGTCTTGGTCAGACATTATCGTTGCAATAATACACAGAGAGCAGTAATATTGATCTTGTTGCAGAACAAACTACACCATCACATTTACAACCAATGTGTTTATAAATAAATTGTTTACAAGGGCACAAAAATTCCTCATAGAGCTATAGACTTTTAATTTCACTCTCAATCTGCCCCATATTAAAGCATGTAACTTTAAAATGTAGGATACAAAATGTTCCTCTGGGGAGCATACCCCCCAAGAGGGCAAAAATTCCTGTAGGCTATTTTTTCCACATTGCAGTACGAAATATATATATTGCTATGTTAGTTTTTTCCAATATCGTGCAGCTCTACCTCCTATATATAAAAAGCTGGAGTCAGAATGAACTGATGAGTGTGACAGAGAGAGCGGACATCACTACCAAAGGTCAGCATTTTCTTGACAATCAGTTGTATCTGAAGTGATGTCCTTTTGATTGTGTTGCACTCATCTCCTTTTCTTTTTAATGCCACTCGGTTGCTGCTATATGCCTGGGAGCAGCTTAGCCTATCTAGGGCCTCTGAGGAAAAAGCCTCACCACTCTAATAAGACAGCACAAGAAGACAAAAGCTCCTCCGAGGCCTAATTTGCACACAAACTAGAAAGTGAAAAAAAAAAAAAACTACTTGCGAATTCTGCTTCTGAGAGGCGATACTCTCTGCTGGAGTATTTTTCCTTCCTGAAAGTTAAGAGAAATTTCTCTTCTGTATTTACATGGTGATGATATGGCAGAAAAAAAGGCGGTGAACCAAAAGTAAGCCACATGGCTAAAAATGGAATATGGATTTTAAGCGTGGCTTCTCAAACATCAAGTTATAAGTTATGATTTTAAGTTGGGGGTAAGTGGTAATTAGTGAGCTGGGTGTTGCCATGAGAGTGAGTGAATAAATAGAGTCCAGCGGTGGGAAACACACAAAGCTGTAAAACACAGAATGGCTGACTTTGTCATTGTCGTTAGTCACATTATCACATTTATTGATAATTCAAGATCTCAACCACAAATGATTTCTTAAGACTAGATTCACAGATCTGTAGCTCTCCAAAGTCTGTTTCAGGTTCAGAAGTTAAACAAAAAGATTTGTTTTGCGCCGATGCCCTTGCATTTTACACTTTTACATACATTTATAATCACTTAGGTTGAACTGGCAATATAAACAACTGTTATGCGTATAAGAAATAGCTGACTAAAAACGACTAAAAATAATTGTGTCTAACCTAACAAAACCTGACCCTTTGTAAGCAGGATAGACAAGGATTGGTTGTTAAATATTTGTGACCATCCCACCAAAACATCAATATCTAATAACATGACTCAAAGTGTTGCTAGTGTGCAGAAGTTTAATTTAGCTATTTTTTACAAGAATACAAGTATAACTACTATAGAACTTAAATAAAAATGTAAGGAACCATGAAAAAGTATAAGGACAAACTTTTACACAATGTAGTAATACTTTCACCTAGAAATTTAACTGTATTAAATAACAATACAAGCAGTGTAAAACCATTTTAGGGACCAGTTTACTCAATCAGAAATTCTTCTTCAGTGCCTTGCTCAAGAACACTTTTAAAAACAATTGGGATTTCTAAAAACCTTTTCATCCCTGCCGCTTTACCTGCCTGCAATCAGCTAACCAGTGGGATGATTTGATTCAAAAATGTTTACTGACTTGCTTTATTTTGACGGTCTAGTTTTCTGTCTTATCGTGTCTTGTTTGACTTCCTGTCTTTTGGTTTTCCCGCTCTTGTGATTGCCTTATGTTTTTTTACCTGTTTCCCAGCTCTTCACCGTCACCTGCCTCTTGTTACCTCATTACCCTGTGTATTTAGTCTCTGTGTTCCCCTTGTCTGTTGTCAGGTCATTGAACTGTTTTCAGTTTGGATTGTGTGTCTTCGTTTAGTGTGTTCCTGCATGGGGTCTACCTTTTTGTCTCTAAGTTCCAGCTTTTTGTAGATCCTGTTCTGCGGTTCTGGAATTAGTTTGTGCCTGTAGCTTTCTTGACTCAGTTTGGTATGTACAGTGGTGTGAAAAAGTGTTTGCCCCCTTCCTCATTTCCTGTTCCTTTGCATATTTGTCACACTTAAGTGTTTCGGAACATCAAACCAATTTAAACAATAGTCAAGGACAACACAAGTAAACACAAAATGCAATTTGTAAATGAAGGTGTTTATTATTAAAGGTGAAAAAAAATCCAAACCATCATGGCCCTGTGTGAAAAAGTGATTGCCCCCCTTGTTAAAACATACTATAACTGTGGTTGTCCAAACCTGAGTTCAATTTCTCTAGCCACACCCAGGCCTGATTATTGCCACACCTGTTCACAATCAAGGCATCACTTAAATAGGAGCTGCTTGACACAGTAAGGTCCACCAGAAGATCCTTAAAAGCTACACATCATGCAGAGACCCAAAGAAATTCAGGAACAATTGAGAAAGAAAGTAATTGAGATCTATCAGTCTGGAAAGGGTTATAAAGCCATTTCCAAAGCTTTGGGAATCCAGCGATCCACAGTGAGAGCCATTATCCACAAATGGCGAAGACATGGAACAGTGGTGAACCTTCCCAGGAGTGGCAAAATTACCCCAAGAGCGCAGCGACTACTCATCCAAGAGGTCACAAAAGACCCCACAACAACGTCCAAAGAACTGCAGGCCTCACTTGCCTCAGTTAAGGTCAGCGTTCATGCCTCCACCATCAGGAAAAGACTGGACAAAAATGGCCTGCATGGCAGAGTTCCAAGGAGAAAACCACTGCTGAGCAAAAAGAACATCAAAGCTCGTCTCAATTTCTCCACAACACATCTTGATGATCCCCAAGACTTTTGGGACAACATTCTGTGGACCGATGAGACAAAAGTGGAAGGTGTGTGTCCAAGTATATCTGGCGTAGAAGGAACACTGCATTTCATAAAAAGAACATTATACCAACAGTAAAATATGGTGGTGGTAGTGTGATGGTCTGGGGCTGTTTTGCTGCTTCAAGACCTGGAAGACTTGCCGTGATAAAAGGAACTATGAATTCTGCTGTCTACCAAGAGATCCTGAAGGAGAATGTCCGACCATCTGTTCGTGTACTCAAGCTGAAACGAACTTGGGTTCTGCAGCAGGACAATGATCCTAAACACACCAGCAAGTCCACCACCGAATGGCTGAAGAAAAACAAAATGAAGACTTTGGAGTGGCCTAGCCAAAGTCCTGACCTGAATCCTATTGAGATGTTGTGGTATGACCTTAAAAGGCCGTTCATGCTCGAAAACCCTCTAATGTAACTGAATTAGGACAATTCTGCAAAGATGAGTGGGCCAAAATTCCTCCAGGACGCTGTAAAAGCCTCATTGCACATTATCGCAGCTTGGTTGCAGTTGTTGCTGCTAAGGGTGGCCCAACCAGTTATTAGGTTTAGGGGGCAATCACTTTTTCACACAGGGCCATGATGGTTTGGATTTTTTTTCACCTTTAATAATAAACACCTTCATTTACAAATTGCATTTTGTGTTTACTTGTGTTGTCCTTGACTATTGTTTAAATTGGTTTGACGTTCCGAAACACTTAGTGTGACAAACATGCAAAGGAACAGGAAATGAGGAAGGGGGCAAACACTTTTTCACACCACTGTACTTCGTGTTCTTTTCCTGTAATAAATCCTCAAGCAAGAATACTTCCGCTTGCTCTTTGTATTTGGGACCACCATTCCCTGCATACACTCACCTAAAGGATTATTAGGAACACCTGTTCAATTTCTCATTAATGCAATTATCTAATCAACCAATCACATGGCAGTTGCTTCAATGCATTTAGGGGTGTGGTCCTGGTCAAGACAATCTCCTGAACTCCAAACTGAATGTCAGAATGGGAAAGAAAGGTGATTTGAGCAATTTTGAGCGTGGCATGGTTGTTGGTGAGAGACGGGCCGGTCTGAGTATTTCACAATCTGCTCAGTTACTGGGATTTTCACGCACAACCATTTCTAGGGTTTACAAAGAATGGTGTGAAAAGGGAAAAACATCCAGTATGCAGCAGTCCTGTGGGCGAAAATGCCTTGTTGATGCTAGAGGTCAGAGGAGAATGGGCCGACAGATTCAAGCTGATAGAAGAGCAACTTTGACTGAAATAACCACTTGTTACAACCGAGGTATGCAGCAAAGCATTTGTAAAGCCACAACACGCACAACCTTGAGGCGGATGGGCTACAACAGCAGAAGACCCCACCGGGTACCACTCATCTCCACTACAAATAGGAAAAAGAGGGTACAATTTGCAAGAGCTCTGAAGACTGGAAAAATGTTGCCTGGTCTGATGAGTCTCGATTTCTGTTGAGACATTCAGATGGTAGAGTCAGAATTTGGCATAAACAGAATGACAACATGGACCCATCATGCCTTGTTACCACTGTGCAGGCTGGTGGTGGTAATGTAATGGTGTGGGGGATGTTTTCTTGGGACACTTTAGGCCCCTTAGTGCCAATTGGGCATGGTTTAAATGCCACGGCCTACCTGAGCATTGTGTCTGACCATGTCCATCCCTTTATGGCCACCATGTACCCATCCTCTGATGGCTGCTTCCAGCAGGATAATGCACCATGTCACAAAGCTCAAATCATTTCTAATTGGTTTCTTGAACATGACAATGAGTTCACTGTACTAAAATGGCCCCCACAGTCACCAGATCTCAACCCAATAGAGCATCTTTGGGATGTGGTGGAAAGGGAGCTTCGTGCCCTGGATGTGCATCCCACAAATCTCCATCAACTGCAAGATGCTATCCTATCAATATGGGCCAACATTTCTAAAGAATGCTTTCAGCACCTTGTTGAATCAATGGCACGTAAAATTAAGGCAGTTCTGAAGGCAAAAGGGGGTCAAACACAGTATTAGTATGGTGTTCCTAATAATACTATAGGTGAGTGTATGTAACAAACATGAATGTCAATTTTGTAATTTTCTTTTTTGTAATTGTCTTTCATGTGTCCTGCATGTTTTTTAGAATTCATAGTATCCAACATGAGTTGTTTGACAACTTCATCAAATAACGCTGCGGTGTTAAGAAGAAATGTCAGGTCAGTTCATACTGTGTGTTTGTATTGATTGTCCTTTCTGACCCTGATGGCTGTTCCTCTTCAGGATAGCTACTCTCTGGAGAGGAGAAAAACTATCAGTCTCAATAGCCAGAGAGCTGCACAGAGACACTAAGGTGCTTCACAATAATTCACAGCTATCAAACCTCATCACAGTGAGGGGGCAGAGAGTTTAGGACGGTGGCAGCCAGAGGGCAAAGAAATGGGCTCAGACTCAGGATGCATCCATTTCCATCAAATCCTCTCCTGCTTACTGTTCCCTCCTTCCTTATCCCCTCAGATCAAAGCCTCTTCTGGCTAGCAAACCAGCACACATACAGAACATACAGACACATTTTTCTATGGAAACACACACTGAAAAGTTTATTTTAAACTAATCACATCTTAAATATTAACACAAACGCTTTCTCAGCTTTTCCTTTTTCCATCTCAAGACCACAACACATCTGCAGCTCGAGAACACATTGTGTCCTCTGCTGCTTTACTATATCTGCATCTCCTCACGGCCTGGTGAGTCTGCACCCACAGCTTCCAGTGAGGAAGTTATAATGACAGGGATGTTGTAATTCAGAGAGGAAACCGAACACACACACACTCACAGATGCGCACACACTCAAACGCACATACCATTTGAACACAAGCATGTAAATACAGTATGCACACCTGTTTTCTTCACACATCCTAGTTTCAATAACACTAACTACTGTTTAAAGAGCCCATAATATGTTCATTTTCAGGTTCATAATTGTATTTTGTGGTTGTACCAGTAGCTTTACATGGTTTCATTTTCATTTAGACAACAAAAACATTTTTGTTGTACCGCACATTGCTACAGAGTGAGACAATCCCATTTTTATACTATCTTTGATGAGAGTCGTACATGTGCAGTAGCTAGGTAATGATAACATCAGCTAGCTAACTGTTTTTCCTACGTTAGTCAGTACAAGGCAAGATTAATTTGGAGACTCCTTCTAAACAGAATTGTTTTATAATTTATACCTTTTATTGATCCCCAGCAATAACAAGGGCATGTAAGTAGTTGTTTTATAGATTATGGTGAACTAGTGTGTGTGTTGTAGCAGTGTTTTGGCATTGAGAACGAGCTAGCATGCTACAGTTAGACACCTCGTCTTGGCTAGTGACGTAGAAAGCAGTGGAGATTTTAAACTGTTCACCCGGAGACTGAAGGCAAGACACATTCAGAAACCTGTATCTCACAAAAAAAACGTATGGATAGTTTTTTTTCCAAGTTTGTATGCGTGTGGAAGCACCAGAGACACAAAATCACAATATGGGCACTTTAAGATACAGTTAAGCTTACAAAGTACACAACAAAGTCACTGCTCCATCCCACACACACACACACACACACACACACACACACACACACACACACACACACACACACACACACACACACAGGAAACACCTCACTTGATCCAGCCAATCAAGGATTAAGCAGACGTCAGTCCAGCCAATCCAGCCTCTCATCTTATTATGGCTTCGAGGCTGGTGGAGTCCGCCTCGGGTCAAAATCAATCCCACTCCCTTTCTCTGTTTTTTTCTTCTCACGCCCTCCCTTTCTTGTTCAGGAAAAAGAGGTGATGGATGACTCCTTTTATTTCTCAACATGTCTGTAACTTTTCACTGCTGATATTGGGTTTGTTAGTCATTGTTCTTGCAGGTTAGGGGTCTAAATTTTACTTATAATTTGTAAAAAAAAAAAATAACGTAAAAGTTAGTGTTGATGCCCTATTTTTCTGAGATGCTCAAACTCATTTCCATCATGTTCTACATTCAATTTGTCTTCTATTTTTACATAACCTTTTTTTAAATGATTGTGAGAGAATCAATGACACTGTCAGATCATATTTTTGTAAAGGAAGCCCACAGCCTGTTTAGCAGTGTGCTTTGAGCGGCATAGCATGTAGAGTCCTAATGCTTATTTGGACATGTGGAGACCAAAGAGAATGAGAGAGGAGATTATAAGGCTCCTGAGCTATCCAGCTGCCACTGGAGCTGTGTGGGCAACACTACAACCTGTCTTGCTGGGTTTTCATTTCTCTGTCTCTTTCATGGTCACCCTCATTAAACAGAAATGATAGCAAATGTTTCTATGCCCAGGCACCGTCAGCAGTTAGGAGAACTGGCAAAGCTTCTGCAGTTATCAGTGATGCTCAAAGCAGAGCTTAGAAATCTGCTCCCAATGTGTCCAATGATGCACGCTAAGAGACACTGGCTGGTATATTTATTCAGATGTGTGAAAATTACATAAACAGCTGAAAACTAACTTGTAACATTACATTGTTTATTTACATTACTGTAATTACTGGGCTTCACAGATATGGGGGTTTAAACTACCTTACTGATAACTGATGCCATCTTTAAGCATCAAAGACGTATTAATAATGGACTGTCATTATGTTATTATTATTATTATTATCATTTAGCTACATAAAAACAAGACAGAGTCTAAAGCCATGCAGGCAGCTTTGTGAAGCTGTACTTGCTCGCAACAACAATACTAACATGTTCATTTGTAGCATGAACACCATTTTGCATGTTCACCATCTTAGTTTGAGCATGTTAGCATACTAAGATTTGCTAAGAAGCACTAACCACAAAGTACAGGTGATACTATTGGAAAAGGCATTAGTTTTGCAGGTCTGAGGTCATCAACTTTAAAAAATTTAACTGGTGATGGTGCTAAAGGAAAACTCAGGATCACCAAAGTTGTTATAATTCATCCTGAGGGGACCATGTGTGTATCATGGTTCATGACAACCCATCCAATAGTTTTGAGATATTTCAGTCAAACTACAATTACCAACGTCGTAAATGGCAGGCAAGTTTACTGAAAAATGTAAATAAATGCACATCTACAGCAGTCATAAACAGTCAAGTGTTATTTGTAGATGTATTCGGCCTACTGTATCAATATGCAAACTCCTGCCCTAACACTAAACTATAATTTCCCATATTGATTGACCAAGCCTACAGACTAAACAAAGATTAGTTTCTTTAAATCATGAAAATCACTTTCATTTTAGAAGTAGCCAAATATGTACACTCAAGAGCAGGATGGCTTTCAAAAGTTGTACAAGGGATTTTTGTTTTGCTGAAAAAGTGCGTGCAACCAATCACTTCCTGTTTTGTCTGTCCTCTCAAGACTGAAAAAAACAGCAAACAAAAGCTACCGTGTGACATTTAATTTGCACTGAATGAATGCACAGAATTACTTGGAAGTATTGGTTCATACATATCTCCTGGAATTGATAGTAAATGAGTATGTTGCATGTTCCGCCTTGTGTGGTTTTTCAAACTAAAGACTGACCTAAACACCAGCAGCCTCAACATCCTGGTTTAAATGACTACTATACTAATTGGCTCAGCAGACTGGAAACTACACTCAGAGCAGCAGCGTACAACAAAAAAACCTTTTAATGCTTTTCAAACCATTTCTAAAATCTCTCTGTAACATATCACGTTTGATGAGGCAACAGCAAGATAACTGATATACTTTTTTGTATGAAAAGAGCTTCTACTTTTTACCCAATTAGATGATATCTTTATTTTTTTTATCAGATCTTTATATAGGTTACACATGATAAAATCTAACAGGCAATCAAGACATCACAAAACCTTCCATCGACTCTTTCTCCAGCTGGGAATTACATGTGTAAGTTCACAGTCCATGTGCATATGTGTGCAAGCATATGTGTGTACATTTATGTGCAGAGCCTTAATAAGCCTCAATATCTGTAACCACAGCTTACACCAGCAAAGAATGTACAGTAGCACAGCCATGGGCTGTATTCCTTATGATAAAAAAAGAGTTCAATCTTATTTCAAGTTAAGAGTGAAGTTAGATGTCGTATCCAAATGAAAAGCAGCCCGTTATCATTCCTGCATTGCTGACACACTGTTAGCACTGCCACAGCGATCTAGGACTGTTTGTACTGGAGGAAAACAATGATTATCTCCAAATAGGCGGGCACCAACCGTAGAAATTTTAATTAAAAGACTGGCAGAGTTTCATCTCAGTGTGACAACTTCATTATTTTGCGATGATAAAACAGGCTCCTAGCAGAACAAATTCAGCTTCAACAGAACGAGTACCACTGGCAGTTTAAATGGACAGGCCCAGTTAATCGTTTTCCTGACCTTGGCATTTTGATATCCAGCTGAAGTAGTGAGGCTGAAATTAGAGTAATTATTCAAACGTGGCATCACTGAGCTTTGAGCTGGGTTTGACTCTGAGCTTATGAACGAAACCCCTGCACATATTTTCAGTGTGTTGCCTCGTTACAATGAGAATAAATCTACGGTGGTTCAACTGTGTGTGTCTAATGGTCACATGCGTTTAGAGCACTGTGTAATTTATCGTTTTCACTACATCAAGCACATTTCCCCATAAATCTAAACTTCTATTTTCCAATTTGTACATATCATAAATATTCTTTACTGCCCTTACCTTCATCTGCATCATTCCTGGACGATGCCTCTAGAAGTGCCACGCTGGCGGCAAAAGACACATGCCTCTTGGACTCTGCTTGATGGAGGTTGTTGGCATTGCGTCCCTTCTTGTCGGCCTTTCGCTTCTTGTTTTGCATCTCCTTCTCGTACACAGCCCATCTTTTCAGCTGCTGGGTCCGCCTCTTCTGGGCTGCCCGCAGCCTCTCCAGACTGGGTACCTTGTCCAGCTGCTGCAGCTCCTGGATCAGCTCCAGATGGTTGGCCATGGCACTGGGAGGAGGGACGGCAGTAGTGGATGGATTGTGGAGGGTGAAGTTGGGAGAGAAAGTATGATTCTAGCGAGGGCTGCACCTTCGACCGTGGCCTCCTCCCATCATCATTATTCTCCTTTTAGCAGCAGTAAATGTCCTGAGTGAGGGGACAGAGACAGCGAGAGAGAGAGAGAGAGAGAGAGAGAGAGAGAGAGGACTGTTCATAAAAAGGTATCAGCCACATATTTTTAGCACTTCAAACTAGTACATCAGAAAATAAAATATGGAAGTAGTTTGATGCAGGGTAACGTTTCTTGTAAATCTTTAAAAAAAAATACACTGAGGAAACACTGACATTCAAAAGTGAGCCTTGGTCTAATACAACACACCAAAGTGCACAGAGATGCATTTGTGTGTCCTAGTTCGTATTTTGAAGCTCAAGTTCAAAGAACCATGCAACCAAGCACTGACTTCAATTCTAAATAACCATTTTCTTGTCACACGTTCCCATTCTCTGTCAGATGTAAATACAATCCTATTTTTGTTCTACCAACCACTGTCTGGTGAACATCCCGGTGAAACTAAAAATGAAAGCAATATTTCATTTGCTTAATTTTTCAATTTTCTTCCATTTACCTGGATGATATACACTCCATCAAGATGATGCCTTTAAGGGGTTCAGGAAATGGGACAAATGTATCTCTATGAGAATGAAAATCAAATGTTCAATTTTTTTAGCTGTTTTAGACTTACCTACCATCCTCGATCAAGGTTAACCACTTCCTGAATGCTACATGTAGACGCCAGTATGATGAGAAACTGATGAAGAGAAAACTACTAGAGCAGTGAGCTAAAGTGGGGATTTTTCATGTCATCATTACCTTGATGTAGCCTGGCGACCTTTTAACATGTTTTCTCTCCGACAATTAAAAATTTTACTTGTTAGTGAACCAACAAAATACAGCTTTAGATTCTTATTGTCTTTTAGAGATCTTCCAAGAACGGAGCACACTGTATGTATGGATTTCTTTACAAATAATTGTCTAGAGGGGATAAAAACAACTTCTATCAACATAACAGTTCAAAAGCAGAACCATAAACGTTTAAAATGAACCTTAATAGAGTTTAAAAAAAAAAAATCCACAGTGATTGAGCCCTTCCGTTGAACCACACTCCTTAACGATGTACAGAAATCTTATTACTGCAGTCAGAAAACGCTCAAACACACATACCAAAATAAATCTTTAAAAACTAAACTATGCATGTTTTATGCATCAAATATGTTTTTACTTACTCTTTCATAAATGCTAATAAATATTTCCCTCATGTCTGCAGCTCTTGCCTGATAAAAAGCTACACAACACAATGTGCATCTAGTCAGCATGCCACGGACATTATATTACATTTCCTTGGCAGCTCCACATCCTCTACCTAACTGCTAAAACGTGGACAGGAAACAAGCAGCATCACTTCCTACAGCAGTATCGCTTTCAGTCCTCAGTATGTTTGTGTGTGTTTTTGTGTGTAAGTGAACATTAGTTAATAACTCAAAAAGGCACCCAAACACACAATTGAGACTGTCTTTTTAAAGACCTTTCCAAATTCTGGTCATATATATAACTATTTAAAAGATCTATTATCAACATAGCTTGCTTGACACTGGAGGTCAATAGACTTAACATTTCTGTTCTTAATTTTAATAGATGTTATTTACACATTTTCAGCTTATTGTGTGTATTTGACGTAACTGTGTTCATCCAAAGTGGCAACCAGATTATTTTATTGGTAAAGTTATTTGGAATCTATGTATTGGTTAACATGATTCACTAATCTAAATAAGTTTTTTTTATTACAGTAAGTTTATTTTGAATGTAAATCACAGTGTCTCGATACACTGAATTGCAGTAAGAGAAGATAATGTTTACATTTATAAAAGAAATACAATTCAATTTGAATGCTTGATTCACAGAAAATGCTGTAAATAAGGAACAACCAGAACACAATTACACTGTCAAACTCATTTGACTATGTAGTTCCAATGTAACATTCAAAGTACAGTAAACAGTACAATGTTTTAAAAGAGCAACACAAGCATTAATATATGGTCATCATACCCCAGGTAATAATATCAATTCTTCTCAAATCTCATGCATATACTCTGTAGCACTGCTAGCTATCCCCAGAATAGTGTGATATTATCAACTCATGAATAGTGAAATATTGCTTGTTTGTCATCTGTTCCTGACACAATGTTCCAACTGATAGAAGCACATCCATTCAAGTAATGACATGGAACAACTGCCAATGCTAAAACAGGAAACACACCATGCTGGGTCAAAAGCAGTTTGGATGATGAGTAAAATAAAGATAAAGGTAATGAGCAACACCACGTACAGCTCATGTCTTTCATTTTTAATCTTAGACATTTTAAACAAACTGCAATTCTAATTGTTTTGCTCATATTATAATTTTACCTATAAGTGCTTGCTTAGTTGTAAAGTTGTTATTGCCTTAGTTATTCTGTGAAATTAAGGTTTACTACTACGCTGAACTGCAGCCAAAAAGTCAGCCACCCTTCGTTGGTGTATCGGCGCTACGTTCAGTGTAGAAAGTGATGAAATAATAAATGCTTCATAGAACCAACACACACACACACACACACACACACACACACACACACACACACACACACACACACACACACACACACACACACACACACACACACACACACACACACACACACACACACACACACACACACACACACACACACACACACACACACACACACACACACACACACACACACACACACACACACACACACACACACACACACACACACACACACACACACACACACACACACACACACACACACACACACACACCCCTTTGCTTTTTTTTCATGGTTGAAAAAAAAAAAGGACACCAAACAACAACTCAAACAAAGAGATGTCTAGATTGTGTAAGTATCCAAGGTGCATATGGTGCGGGAATACCCTAGGTGTCCTCTAGTCTACAGTATACCTTGAGGGGAAGTTGGAGAATAATTTTACAACAACTAGGGCTGCGCAATATGAGGAAAATATGCATTAACATTGCTGAATATTGCTATAACAATACATTCCAACATTCTTTTATTGAACAAATTCAACTGAACATAAAAGTCATCAATATATATAATATAAAGTGCATTTTCCAACTGATACTATCAACTAACTCAAAAGTTTATATTTATGGCACAAGTTGACAGTGCGATGATCTTTATTGTGCAGCCCTATTAACAACATCAATCCAAATACATCACATTTTCCTCTGGGATGATTAAAGTTTTAACCAATATCACAATAAGAGGCAAACACAGTGGAGCTGATCCAGAAAAAGCCAATGAGCAAACTGGGTCGACGAACAACTATGACCCTAAACTGCTGACCTTTATAAAACATTTAATGAAAAGCTTTATTTTACAACTTGCTGAGTTTTACAAGGTAAAAGTTTCCTCTGATGCCCCGTGAATGCTTTCATGCACGGTGCTCTCTCTCTCTCTCTCTCTCTCTCTCTGTCTCTGTCTCTGTCTCTGTCTCTGTCTCTGTGTGAGATGTGAGTGCAGTGGGCAAAGTGAATTAACTTCATGCAGGATGTGTCAAACAAGGAACGTCCAGTGTTTTCTTTGGCTGTCTTTGATGGTCAATGGCATTAGTGACGAATATGAAACCCAGGAGCTACTGTTGATCAAATCAGGGGAATCAGAGCAGAGGTAATGATATTACACACACACACACACACACACACACACACACACACACACACACACACACACACACACACACACTCTTCAAAATCCAACTTTTGTCCCCAACTTTTACAGTTTCAGTTGGATTTACTCACTAATGTCTCTCTAACGGTCTGCACTGACTTTCAAGCTGTCGTAATCCTGTTGAACATGTTGATTGTAGGTTGCCTTCATACAGTGTTAATAGTATTAATAGTGTTAATAGTAATAAACTTTACAAGCGGCACAAGTAGACTTTATGGATCTTGTTGTAGATCATTTTTTCAAGCAAAAATTACAAATTTAATGACTTGAGGTTCTCAAATGTAATAATTTACAGTTTATTTCTCTTACAACATAGCAAATCTAATATTTGTATGGATTTTTGACTGTGGGTCTGTTGAAATAAGATTAAACGTCACATTGTGGATATTGTGTTAGGCACATTTTCATCGTCTTCTGATTTTTTATAGACCAAATAACTAATTTTAAAAATGAATCAATATTGAAATAATTGTTAATAAGTTTCAGCCAAAGATGTCAATACGTCTCTGAGAATCATCTCAATGAAAATGAGATTTGATCCAGGAATTTACATAGCATTTGCGTTGGATTAACATGATTTTGGATAACCAAACTTTTTTTGTAAAAGCACCCTTCATTGTGTTTCCCAACTTCTGAAACCAAACATATGCCCTTGATAATATTATTTTCATGTACCTAGAGCAGTATGATTCCATTGTTTGACATCCTTGTTATTTCAACACTCTGATTAAGTACTTGATTATTGCCCACTCATGGAAAATAAAACCAACTGGGTTGAGAGAATGCTGGCAAGCTAGCATGATTTCTTTCCAAAAATACCACATATTTTTAGACGATAAGCATTTTCCTACCCTCTCATGAGCACCCAAACAGCCCGAAACCACATGAGTGAAAGGGACGACAAGCTGCTGAGAAACATCGCTGTCTTGGTAGGAAACCAGTGTCTGAACAAGCAGGCAGCGGTTTTACTGCTCATCACATGTTGCCAGCTTTAGCTTTTCTCATTTATTATTCGGATGGGGATATTTACAACAAAAAGTTTCCATTTGACATATCAACTGACAGGTCTCACAGTTAAGACAAATTCTGAAATGTAAGACCCCCCCTCATGCTGTTCTGTAGTCTTGTTTCTATAACATTTACAGTCGCATTTTTTGAAACAGCTGAAGATAGAAGAGAATATCTCATTTGCTGCCCCAAAGGGAGATTAGCTTGCACATTAAGAGTTTCAGCAGTGCATGAAAAACAGACAGGAGGCAAACTGTTTGAAGATATGTAAAACTCAGGGAGCTGTGGGCAACTGTAAGCCCTCTGGTGATATCACAGCCGGTCCCCGGGGCCAATGCAGCAAATCACAGATTGACCTCAATCAGCTCCCAGGCTGCAGATAAGAATGTTACACTGCACTCACACTGTGTTTCACATTTTTAAGGAAAAAGGCACAGCCGAACCTTTACACCAATTATTTGAAAAATAAGACCAGACAAAGCATAGCAAGCAGCTGCTGCTAAACAATATTCATGCCCAAAGTAAACAGAGTAACAATTACTAACAATTTTACCAGTTTTGTCTTTGTTTTCATTCAGGTTGTTGTTTTTATAAATTGCCAGCTGCCTAACCCATCACAAAAGCCCCTATTTTTGTGATTTAAGATCACAAATATGCAAACCACACCACTCACACTCCTAAATTACAGTGGTCTGAACTTAAGAAAATGCTTTTTCTTTGCCTAAAAAGACAACAGACATATTTCAGAAGAATTTAACCTCCAGCCTCAAACCATAGTTGACACACTTGTAAAAACTGTATCTGCTGCCAGACCAGACATTAATAAAAATATATTATGAAAGCAATATTAAGAGACATAACTACTCTAACCCTATGAAAACAGCCCACAGTGTCCAAGGTAAACATCTTGATAATGAATTGTTACAAGCTTGGAGCCATTTACTGTATCTCACTGGGCCAACTGCACTGAGAAGCTTGAGAGGACATTGTAGTTTAAACATTTCGCGTGTCATGGCCACCTGACGGTTCAGTACAAAGGCTCTGTCACTGAGCCTTCAGGTCCATTATCTCCTTTTCATCACTGACAACTTTAACACAGCTGTGAGTGTTCATGAGTTTCCACATTTATGAGAACCAAATGTCTTCTCAAGGACATAAACCAAACTCAAGCTATGGACGTTTTAAAAGTCTTTGCTTGATGAAAACAAGCTGTTCGATTAGAATTAGAGGTACATTTAAGTTTAATGAAATTGTGTTAAAAAAATAATCAGGAAATGAGTGCTTTTCAATGAAGGCCTAAAAAGTATAGCTATTAACACTATGTGAAGGCAACCTACAATCAACATGTTCAACAGGATTACAACAACTTGAAAGTCAGTGCAGACCGTTAGAGAGACATTAGTCAGTAAATCCAACTGAAACTGTAAAAGTTGGGGACAAAAGTTGGATTTTGAATTGGTGTGTGTGTGTGTGTGTGTGTGTGTGTGTGTGTGTCTCGAGCTGTGCTTACAACAGCTTTAACACTAATGTCTCCACAAAGCAGCTGGATTGAGGTAATTATGGAGGTCATTAGACATACAGAATAGATAAAGGCAGCACAATACAGCACATATTACACAACAGACAGGATTTCATCTTAACCTCTTACTAATATTAACGGTCCTGCTAGAATTTTTTGTTAATAAGAATATTTTCACTTGAACTCTACTACTTTTTCCTCCATGTTTGGTGCTTATTTTTTCCACCTGCACCTCAACCTTCAATACATGTACATGTTTGTTAGACGCGTGGGGAAATAAACTTTCAATTTGACAAAACAATCCCAACTCAAATATCTTTTTTTCAAATCCTTTAACCGACATCACAGTCTATCTTTATCAATAATTACAGTTTGCTCAAATACAGAGCTTTTAAAAGCAAAAAGACATGAACCACCAACATGCAGACATATCTCCATAGCCCTTTTCAGACATGCAATACACCACTGCTGCATCTATTTGTTAAAGATGCTCTAAGCCATGTTGGGTGACGTTACTTCTTGTTGACGTTCAAAGTAAGCTTGCCCTTCCCTCCTCCATTAACCCCCCACCCCCAAATCCTTCTTGTTGGTTATTGGCTGGAACACTATTTGTTTATGTGTCGTGGTGCAGGTGGGCACAGTTTGTTTTGTTGCCGTTTGTAGACCCTGGGCTATCTACAGAGACCATGTTTTTTTTACAGTGTGTTCTGGGAACAGGCAGCTTTCGGATAGGAGGAGATGTTTGCTGCATGTGACAACAAATGTTGTAGCTTAAAACATGCATGGCATCGCTTAGAGCACCTTTAAAGTAATGGCATTTTGTCATTCAGACATACGTTATGTTTACGGACTTTTACGTTAATGTTCCTGGTGGCTCCTTGGTAGGGAAAAGCTACTGGCACTGTGTGGAGGATGAACTCAGATCGACCAACTTATTTATTATAACAACTTGGGTCGCCCTGTAAACACACACACCAGTTTTTATTTCTGACAAAATAACAGTTTGTGTCACCAAAATGAACAAGGACTTGGGACAAATGACTGAGCTGCTTAGTCACTGCTTAAACACCTGCAAAGTATCAGTACTAAGAAACATAGGCAGTGACGACAGAATTTTCCACTCAACAGACACCCCATGCTGGAGCCAGCTGTTTGTTTTATCAGTAATAAAAAAGGATGCACATACTGAAAGCCCCTCTTGACTTCCTTTTATATCGTTTATTTTAAAAGAGGAGAATATGGAAGAATAAAGATCACAATTTATCTTAAATGGATGCCATTCGACTATAAAAATGGATTCAGTCCAAGGACAGTCTATATCCACAACGTTCCACTTCCGGGATTGCTCTGGTGGTTCCGGGATTTCAGTTGCATTTCCGCTTTCTTTGTGTTGGAATTCCAAACTCTGGTGTATTTCTGAAGACTATGGTTAACTGCTCTTGAGATCTCTGGTAGGGTAAATCCAGACAGCTAGCTAGACTATCTGTCCAATCCAAAGAGTATTCTGTTACACGACTAAAACAACTTTTGAATGTACACGTTCCACTAAGTTCCTTGCCGTGGCTATTTTGCAGTGGCACCGTGGCTCTGTCTGGTGCTTAACGCCGCCTGAGACGATTGTGATTGGTTTAAAGAAATGCCAATAAACCAAAAAGATTTCCAGTGAAAAGTTTTGTTCTAATGCTGAACACAGGCACCTCTCTATTCAGTAGCTGACAAAAGATTTTAATAATACTTTAAATGAAAACCATATTTTTTCAAAGACTTCCCATTCCCTCATTTTTATCACATTTTGAATTAAAAAAAAACCTATTATGGATATGCTTTTCATAATAACAATGGTAATCTTCCTCAGGTGCTGAATAGACCATCTTGACAGCCAATTACTTCACTTCAATCACTTTGCTTTAACTTCTGACTGTGACAAAGACGAGTACTTAGAGGTGCAAAGTTTCACAGCTGCCCTCTGAGATATAACAGACAGTTATAGGAGCATGTTGCCAAAATAAGAATACTCCACCCACTGAGACTGACCCCGTCAATCAGCAAGAAAAAGAAGAAGAAGGCCGAGCACTGCACCACAAAAGAGTGCATGTGTTTGTGTTGTGTTCTTGTGCTGCTGGTAAATCCAGCTTTACTTTCACAGGCCGCTCTCCTCCTCACAGTTCATCATCTGCTGGTATGAGGGCCCACGGAAACGTTTTTTGGTGCAAACGCACGTTTTGCATAGTTTTGGCCGAATGTCCAAACGAATCCTGTAAAACGTACTGCCTTTTTGAAACATGGTACCAGGGTGAAAAAATTCAAAAAAACAGCGCCCCATCATACGTATCGATGATGTTATTGCCACAACCCTTGACCTCTTATCCTGCGACGATGTCTCATAACAACATCAATGGTGGACTATCTCCCAACCCGCAAGAGCTTTTTGAACAGGCAACTATCAGGCAGGCTAAGACCATTCTGTCTGATAACTCTCATGTTTTGTTTTCACAGTTTGAGCTGTTGAACTCAGGAATGAGGTACAGGGTTCCTTTGTGTAAATATAATAGGTATAAGCACTCATTTGTCCCTCGCAGTAAAGCTCATTAATGAGCAGCGATGAACGTATGACTATGAATTTTTTTAATGTATATCTGGGACTTTGATGGATGAAAAGGATGAATGAAATTGTCTTTGTTTTAGTATGGCTTTTATCTTATTTTAGTATAGAAAATTGTAAATCTGTTCAATCAATTTGCACAGGCCCTTGAGTGGCCCATATGTTGACTGTACATTTGTCTTTTAATTGTTTTTAACCCTGTGCTTGTTGTGCTTGTTGTGTCTGCTTTGCTGCATGCTTTGCAGCATGCAGCAAAGCAAGTTACTCAATGTCCAAAACAAGTTTAGGGGTTACTAGGGCAAAATATTATGCTCCTTATTGTGTTTTGGTTTCTTCTTCATTTGTATACATCGCACAAGCTTATGCGCATACTCCACCTCTTCTTCTCTTGCGTGAAAGTATCACATTGTTTTATATGACTGTATATATTTTTGGACTGTTGGTCAAATTTAACAAGTAACTTTTTTAAGACATCACTTTGAACAGATTTCACTATGAAAAAGACATTGTGCTAGATCAACAGATAATAAGTTAATTCACTGCTATTTTATTGATATAAAACAGAGAAAACCTAAATACACTCAAGTTTCCATTCCATATCTGGCGTTTTTTGCTAGAAAAGTGACAAACAAAAAACTGATTATCAAATTGTTGCCAAAATGCTGAATTTTCTATTGACTGACTAACCAATTCATTGCTTCTATCGTATACACAACGATCACAACAATACACAAGAACATGACACACAAACAAACAAACACACACACACACACACACACACACACACACACACTTGTTGCACTTTGATTAACCAATAATGTCAGTAACATTGCATGACATTTAGCAGTGAGGAGGCGTGTGCTGTGTCAGGACGCTCCGCAAGGAGACACAGTGGCGGCAGTGTCACAAACAATGGGCCAGTGTGTGTGACAGAGTCTGTGTGTGTGTGTATCTGCATTTAATCGACATGTACGCCGTACAAACCCCCTATGTCATGAAAAAGAGTTTGTACCCTGTCCTCTGTTTGCCTGCGTGCCTGCTTGTGAAACTGTGGCCTCAGCAGACGGACATAAAAACTACATACATAACATAAAAACCTCCTCTGTGCCCCCTCCCATCCCAATCCCGACCCCAGAGTCCCTAAGACCCTGTGCTGCAGGCCAACACTTATGTCCCCAGGTCATTTAATCACTTACTAATACCAAGGGTGGGCCAAGCTAATTCAACAGGCACCACCGAAACAATTCAGTCAGATAGCAGCAGGAGTTACAGCTGTTGTACAAGTGACACGCACCATCATCATTCACTGCTCAGATACAAGCAATTCACTTCCTGAAACCTTGTATCCCTCCAAAAGTTTCAGGGTCATGGAGCATATGAGACTATTCACTAATTAGTTAACTAGAGTTTAAAGAATTGGAAATTCATTAAAGGCTTTCTTAAAAGGTCCCGGTGTGAAATGAAAGATTGAGTTTTGTGCGACTGAGCAAAGCTTCTCTTTCAATCAGTCAATTTTTTACATGACTTCTGGAAGAGTAAAACAGGATTTTTTTTTGTTAAGACATTTGCAATGAAAGAGCTCGATCCAATTCCATGTTTAAAATGAGCAATCCAGCCAGCCTATTGAAATTAAATGACTTCTTCTCATTTCATGGTTTAGCTGAACTATAAAGGCTTTTGCAAAATGACAACCTGTTCCGATTTCATAATTGAGCTTTACCAACGTGTTAAGGTCATCAGATACAAAACCAAATCCATAACATCAGACTGTGAGTTCATTTTCAGCACGCCGTGTCTGTCACTGGAGAAAATGACGGCCTCAGCTGACGTATTAAATTTACTCAAAGAGAAATCAATGCATGTGCCCACTCTTTGCATACCAGAAAAGGCTCAACAATGTGTGGCATTTATCACATGCTAATAGGTGCTTAAAGCATGTAACATGCAGAAATATCTTAATGTTCAATGTGTTATACTCAGGCTAATAGTATAGGTAAAGTGACCTTTACCATAAAACAGATCTTTAGGATTATTTGTTGTGTGCTGCCACAGATATGTATCTAAAAAAACAAATACGGCTTTTAATTTCAATGATCGTTCTAATTTACTACAACTTAGGTCTTACCTTTCTAGTTATGCCATCATTTAGTAAACTATTGAGATGTTATACTCATTTTCTGAGGCTTAATGCATCTTGCATTTTACTGTGGCCATTCGGAGCAGCTGTATAAACACTTTAAGTCGCCTACACATGATAAGCAATTTGCTCTCTGCGCACCGCTAGGTATGGCGCAGAGCAAAGCGCTAGTTGGGCGCCACCGCCCTACCAGTAGGAAATCAATGGAACGACCGGCGCAAAGCAGTTTTGCCGCCTATCATGTTGTCATAAGAACTAGTTCCTTCAAGCACTTCTACCTTTCAATAGTCGCTCACTGCACAGGAAAACTGCATAGTTGTTGTTGTGTTCTTGTTTTTTCTTCTGAGTAAGTTTGGTTGACCTGGTGGTTTGTGTAAAACTTGAATGATTATTTCACTGCAGACCCAAACTTCATAACTGTAGTTTAACCCGAAGGTCCTCATTATCATACACTAGCAATTAATTTGGGCCCTGTGTCGGTGTTGAGGAAACACTGCACAAAAGGCTCACGACACAGCACATGGCCATTAAAACACGAGGCAGTTGGTTTTGACTATTGCACTGAGATTTGACGTCTGACCTTTCTGACAACCGTAAAGCCATTAGCCGAAACATGACCCCTGGCCATGTCAGATTGAAGTCACTGAAGCCAAACTGACTGAACGCAGGTCTGTGTTTAAAGACACACACACTGCATTACACCTGAAACACAGTGGTATACTGTACACACACCCTGCACAGAGCTTGAAGTACTGCTGCAGTTCCCCTCAGTTAAGTAGATGCAGTTTCTTTTATTCTTTTCAATTCTGTGTATCATTTGTTTCATCTTTCTTTTGAATGATGTGCTCAGATTCCAGTACTATACTGTGTCCTCTTACATCTGTCATGTTAAACCACAACTTACATAATGTATTGATACTATATAGAATAATTATGTAATATGTTAATCTTTTAATTAGCCTTTTGGTTGCTTAAACTACTCACCTACATGTTTCAAATTTTTCTTCAAATTGTGTAGTTGAAGAACAAGGGGTTTCATCCAAATGCCAAATCCATTATTTGTGCATCCATCTCCATCAGCATTTAGTTTTAAACAACAGGGTATGCATATAGTTGGAATGAGATTACTATTTTTTTTTTTCTTATTAGCTTTTTTATCCCATTATGTTCTGGATCTGTTTTGGCTCCCTCAGCAGCAAAGGCAGCAGTTTCCATTTTACTCAGTGTCAGAGGAGTGGAAAGAAAAAGCAGATTAGCAGCTGTTACATGTAAACAGATAAACAGAAAAACAGGGCAGGCTTCAGTGAGCCATAGAGCTCCAGAAACACACACACACACACAGACACACACACACACACACAGACACACACACACACACACACAGTCAAGGAACCTTTGGTGAAATCTATCAGACAAGTATCCTAAGAATTTTAACACATTTCATTTAAACAGGTCTGTTTAGCATATGACATTTTACTATACCACTGGTGATACAATACCAATATCAAAAAGGCCAATTTTAATATACCTAAGATATTGAACAAACATTTAGGCTAAACTCTTGCTTTCTTGCCAAAGTTTATACTACTCTCATGTCTGTGCAATAAAATATGAAGCAACAGCCAGCAGCTGTTAGCTTAGCTTATCAAAAAGAATGGAAATGGGGGGAAATATGGTGGCACTGGGAGCTCAACGCCCTGCAAATTAAGAAAACACGCAAATAGGCACAACACAAGAAAATTAAGAAACATGTTTACCAACTTGACCAAAATTGAAGTGCTGCAAATAGAGAAGCCCACAACACAACAGAAACTGTTTCCATGGGAAGCTAAAAAGTGGGACTATAGTCACAGAACGCTGCGATCCGTCATTGTGATTGCATGACTCAGATATTACAATAAACTAAGTTAACTACACGCATTCATACACTGCGGGCGAGGCTGCCATACACTCACATACATTTACGCTCCAATGGCGCAGCATGGGGGGTAACTCGGGATTCAGTGTCTTGCCCAAGGACACTTTGACATGGCTGCTGGGCCAGGGATCGAACCACCAGGTCAACCACCATATATTATATATATATATATATATATATATATATATATATATATATATATATATATATATATATATATATATATATATATATATATATATATATATATATATATAAATAAAATAGTATAATAATAAAAGGTTAAATACCTAGCTCTAAATATTAGAATCACTCAAACTGTCTGGCTGACGAACCCAGCAGAGAATCTGTTCAGATTTATTAACAGGATGTCTTGATGATTAAAAGATTTTAATACAAGGTATGTAGAAAAATAGATTTACTTTGTTATTTACTTTCCATGGGACTGCTCCGATCAGTGTCCCATAAGACAACTTGTCTCATGTCAGAAAGCAAGTTTTTGTTGCAGCAGTGCCCAACTTCTCCATGTCTCCAGTCAGTAATCCAGCACCTCCTTTCTTTCCGTCTTCTCCTCCATCGCTCTGTCCCCCTGTGTCCTCTAAGAGGACGTTTATATATTGTGTGGATTACTTGTCCTAGTTGGCTCTGGGCGGGCTGCTGGGGAGAGAATTTTTTTCCTCCGATGGAGCCTTGATTTAAAACACTCAGGTCAAATGGATTCTGGGTCATTGTCTCCCCTGTCGTAATAAAGCAGGGCAGAGGTAGACAGCAGACTGCATGTCGACAAAAGCAAGGTGTTGCAGTGCCCACAGGATGCAACGACTAGCCAGCTGCATTTAGAACAGGTGGCTTTAGTTTTTGTGCCAAAAAAATTATTCATTATTTGACAGTGAATCCACATGAATAAGCTTAACTCAGAAATTACATTAGCTTAGGTCCACATAAGCGGTTTATTTGATACTTGTAAATACTGAGACTTGTAAATACTGAGACACCAATCTTGTAGTGAGTTTAAATTTCTCTGCCAGGATTGATCCTGTAGGGCCTACTGACAATCACGGAAGTAATCAGTAATCACTGCTACACAACCCTGCTGGCCCTAAAGTCGTGCAAAATCCAGATTATAATTCCTGTTAACCTAATTCATGGTTGTACTTTGTCCTGCCTGACACAGCCAGGTCAACGGCGCACTAGGGCCAACAGTCCCACCATTCCAGTATTTAGCAAAGCTAGACAAAAACCAGAGCTCACTTCAAATCCCCTAAAAGTAAAGGTGTAAGACGTGGGGGTCAATAACAGACAAATCTGTGTGGAGGGGGGCTGAGAAAGCCAGCCATTTTTCTTTTTAAACTGCAGGAACAAAGTCATACAAAAAATATTGTGTAATGTTCTCACATTTTATTGCAGTATACTATCACCGAGTAGCAGTAGCAGTTTGTCTTTTTGTGTTCTTACATTCTGCTTATTCGGCCAATTCCTATAATACTACTTAATTATTTAAAGAATCTGCTATGACACTAGAAAAAACTAAATCTTTTACTTGTTTGAAGTCGTTGCATTTTTCCACTTTGGTTGCTGCAGCATGTTTCTATAAAAAGGAAATCCAATACTGCACTTAAACGACACCTTAACTCAACAGCAGCTGAATCATAGGGCTTTCACACCTATAGTTGGTTTGCTTTGGTCCAAATCAGTTGATGTAGTAAACTTGGAGCGATCCGGTTTTGTTTCACACCGGCTGTGCGGCTGGTTTGACCACGGAAATGTGAGTGACTGCTGTCTATTTCTGTAAAAGAAGAGCTGCTACAGTCTGCTGCTCTGCCACATCTGTAATGTTTCCACGCGGCTACTGGGTCTGGAGCTCTACGTGTCCCGCTGGAGCTCCAATCAGATCAGGTCTAGGACGGCAGGGAAGCTTTCCATGCTGGCCGATCCCCACTGATGACGGTCCGTCTGCAGCTGCAGGACCTGGAGCTCACCGCCAGTGTTTCAGGTTGACTGTTAAAAAGTGTTTGGATAATTAAAAAAGTATTTATTTAGAAGCGGGCTGGCTGCTAGTTCACTAACACTAGCTTCCACGCTCAACTAAGGCAGTGCATCTATGCCGGTGACAATGGTGTAATAATTCAAATCGACTCCCAAGACAAGACCGTGCTCACCCGACTGGCCAATAGGAGCATGGCACCACCCATGATATTATTTTCTCAGCTAGAGAAAAATCTTGAGACGAGAGCAAGAAATTGCATCGAGAGCAAAGACTTTTTTTTGAGAGAATTTTTTTTTTTTTCACACTGATAGCAAAAAATATATATTTGAGTTTAAAAAGTATTTGAGAGATTTTTTTCCCTCAGAAATAATTTTAAA
This sequence comes from Percina caprodes, assembly GCA_013375575.1. Classification (NCBI taxonomy): domain Eukaryota; kingdom Metazoa; phylum Chordata; class Actinopteri; order Perciformes; family Percidae; genus Percina; species Percina caprodes. The sequence continues at coordinate 1,720,062 of JABXJD010000039.1, forward strand.
AATGTCATTGCTCATAAATGCTTTTTGCGATCAGTGTGATAACATTTTCTATCAAACTTTTTTTTCTCTCAGATCATTTTTTTCTCGCATGTAATAAAGAAACAAATCTAGCGGCATACACCCAAATAGCCACACATTAGAAGCACCACCAATCTCATGACATGTTAGCAAAGTGCAGCACCTGACTGTACACACGTACAACAACACGCATCCAAAAGCGCAACAATCAAGGCACAATGTGGCACATTTCTTTAACAAAAAGGGTGAAGATTTGCATGTTTTCTTTTGTTTAGTATATACACAGTAGTAGATATAAATAATCATTAGTTAACTAGTCATTTTAGCACTCAATCTTCTATTTGTAGCAGAGACAAAAATCTATGTATATGTCAACTGACCCATACATAAACATTTTCCATCCCTGCACAAGCCCGCCAAAGTGTCAGCAGCAGGTCTGAGGGAGGCTGAAGCCTCAGATTAGCCAGCAGACAGTGTGTGAACTGAAGGAATTAGAGCACTCTTGTCTGTATACCGTGTAAGCTTCTTGTTTATCTTTGCTAGTGTAGACTGAGGTTTGTTGTAAAAAGCCTTTAACCCTTGTGTTGTCTTCCCATTGACCAGTCAACTTTTGTTTTCCTGGGTATATATTTAAAATTAAGACTATTTCTTTTCTCAACACTTCACTTTCACTTTCCTGATGTTTTTGTCACTTTTTCCAATGTTTTTATCCATTTTTTGAAGCTTTTTTTAAACCAAATGTAATAAAAGTAGCGTACTGATCGTTTATTTTACTTGTTATGAGCGTCGTAGGGAGTTGTCCTCGTTACTTTATTATTTTTGACAATTTGGTTGAAAGAAACCCAAATTTCTGATATAGAAACCATTTGAAAATGGGTCAAATTCGACCCGAGGACAACAGGAGGGTTGTTGTATTTTAAGTGGTGCTTGTATTTTATCATGCAATGTATCAACTGGAGACACACCTCAAACAGGACATGGGGTCACAATCAGTTCAATAAACTCATTGGATTAAACCTCATGGCAACAGATGTATTTTGTATGCAAGGCGCTGTAACAAGACTTTAACAAGATCTTCTGCCAAAGCTCAGGTGAGAGCAAAGCAGCAACATTCCCAGGAAAAGCACGCACAACGCAACGCTTTCCTTGCATGATAGCTTGATGGAGAACATGCAAGTCAATCAAAAAAAAAAAAAAAAAAAGATTCCCAGAGCAGTTTGCAATCCTCTATATCATAGCAGTGTTTCCTCTACGTTGATTTAGTAGTAGCGGCCCGCCATGGCAAAATTTCTGCCGCCACAGTATCAGAAATAGAGCAGATGCACAATATAGTCGCAGTTCCCTTTTAAATGATCCTGCCGACATAATGCACCCCCACGTTGGCTACCGCTCACATTGCAATTTCACAACAAATAGAACTATTCAGAAGTTATTGGGCCAGTCCAGTTTAACTCCACATGCTGGTGTGTTGATGTAGTTTATAGTCAAAACGTTTGCTTTTGGCCGCCTGGATAGCTTAGTTGGTAGAGCGGGCGCCCAAATACAGAGGTTTACTCTTTGACGCAACGGGCCGGGGTTCAACTCCGACCTGTGGCCCTTTGCTGCATGTCATTCCCTCGCTCTCTCTCCCCTTTGATTTCTTCAGTTGTCCTGTTGAATAAAGGCCTAAAATGATACTAAAAACAGTCGACTATTAAAAACGTCACTGTGGTGGGTCCGTTCTAATTGGACAACGTTCAACTTGTCAGTTCTGTCATCTCTCTCTGTCACATTAAAACAGTAAGTGAATCAGTGTAATATAATATAAATTGGAAATAGTCTATAGATGTAGTCATTTGGGTTTTGGTTTCCCTGTGACCAATTTCTTGTAAAATTCATTTTGTAGACCTGTTGTAGATGTTAAGTGCCCTACAGTTCCTCAAAAAATACAATTCAATCACAACTGAATATATGCCACAGGAACACTGGGAACTAGAAACACTGCATAGAAGACTAAGGAAAACAGGAAATATACACATTTCGTGCTCAACAACGGTTGGTGTTTTCAACAAATAATAACGATAATCAATTATCAAAATAGTTGCAGAATCCAGATTTCTGCAAATCCACTTGCCAATTTATCGACTTCTCATTACAGCTCCACATGTTTTATATCCTCAATACATTGGTCCCATCCATGTTTGCTTGCTTGTAGTCTGCTTTTTTATCTTCTTTGCAGGCGCACTGCTGCACTTCTTTGATCATAAAACAATGCTTCATGGCGCTATTAGTGGTCAAACACTTCACAGGGTACCTTTAAAGTGAAATGTCAGCGGTTTTCAACCTAAACTCAAATCTAAATGAAAAAAAAAGCCTGCTGATCTTTCTAATGTTCTCTGTGTCTCTGGGTCTCATCCAACCACAGCTGCAAAATCTCCCCTCCTCTCTATTAGCTTGTAGTTCTTCCGCCTCCAATCAAGAACTACAAGCTACTTCAGCGCTGGTAGCTGGGGCGCAATGTCAAACTTCCCTGTTCCCTTCTCTTGTATTGCAAACTAGCTACGTTTCCATCAGAGAGACTATGATTTAACAGATAAGTTAATCTAGTCTTCGTCCGTGAGACAACAATTTTGAAGGTGTATGTTTTCCTTTCTTGACATTTTGGGAGTTTTTTTGTGTTAACTAAAAAGCTAAGAGAGACAAATCAATAACACTCATCATCATTGTCATTTATTACTTAAGTAGACTACATATACCAACAAAACTGATTGGACATTTCACATTAGCAACTTTACAACATTACCTTATCTCACCAGCCACATACCATCTCTTGCACACGTATTGCATAATCTATGCAACACAGACATTTAGTCATTACACAGACTTTTCCCATATACAGCAGAAGACGTGCGTGTGAACTGAATAATTGAGAAACCATTTGTAGATAATTTAACAAGAAATGTTGCAGGTTTACTGTGTGTAAGCAGCTTAGGTCTTCTCATCTAGACTTGGTCATCTGTATTCCTGTCTAACAGGCCATTAGGCTAACTTTGAAGGGACATAATTCACCAGCAGCTCAACAGCAGGCACTTTGCAGTAAAGATTCATGGCCTGCCATGTCCAAAATATACTGTACTCTTCCAATTTTCCTTTGTTGTTATGCAAGTCTGTAGTCTCCATTTGCTATCTCCATTATTGTATGATGGCTCCTTTCATTCCTTGAGATGTTTTTATTTCACCTGCCCACCATGAGCCTATTGCTTTCTGTTACATCAACAGAACAACGTCCATGTCTGAAGTGGCAGCGGGAAGACTAGGTTTATGGCTTTCAAAAAGAAGTCCAGACCCTCCAGTCAGGGTTCCCAATCTCCCCTGAGAAGACACAACACTGATCCCTGATCTTTCTGCAAGTCAATTTTTTGATTGGACACATATCTCAACTGGTTGTTTTCTGTAATTGCATGGGTGGTTTCACAAAGGGCCTCACCCCCCAGTGCCTCTCTGCACTACAGCAGCAGCCCATGTTTAGGGCCTGCTGTCCTGTCCCAGTCCTGGGTGGGGTTATTCATGCATCTGCTTCACACTGACATGAGCGATTCATGTTTATTTTAGACCAATCTGTCTGTTTATTTATAAAAGGGTTTGACCACAGCACGTCCTGGCCTCCAGGTTCAAGCTACCCCCCTGCTAAAGTCATTCGGTTCACTCTATGTCACGCAAATTCCTCTGTTTTTATATTTATTTTCTGAATTGTTCCTCCTACTCTTTTTTACCACTTTAGTCTTCTCTCTCATTCCGTCTGGAGTTCTGTCCCACTGTTGAGTAATTTCACTACCTAATGATGGTTTGAATCCACGGCTAAGACCCCGCCTGAGTAAACAGGGCTTAGACTCAGCCAGCCTGCAGTAAGTGTCACTTCTAATCCACCACTAAACCAAGATGGATGCGCAGTGAGCCTGCACTGTCACAGTAACAGCGCATGGAGTATGAGCTAGCATATATGCCGATTTATCATTTTACTACACTACAGTACAAAGATGTGTCTGTATTTGTTAATCTCAGAAAAGCAAAGGCAGACAAAACATATGAGAGTACACTGCCTCTCCACAATCTGTTCTTCCTGCCAGCGTTAATATATAAAAAGAAGGTCAAATAAAAAAGTGGCAGTCACACAAAAAAATACATTTATAACTTATACTGGATCAAAAACACTTGTTTTACAATCTACTAAGAAACTAAGACTAAGAAACTGTATACCTGAACGTGGTCAGAGATAATTTCCAGTAAATTGTGGTATGGTTACGATACTCCCAGTGGAAAAACCCTGTGCATACTGTATATTATGATAACATGAGTAGGGTATAGTACTGTTGGCACAGAATAACATGCAGACCCATCTCGATGCCACACAATATTGTCTTCCAAATAGGGTAGTGAAAGTAGTATTTTTTTTCTTTTTTTAGTTCTGTGCTCTCTTCAGTCATTCTCACATCGCTCCCTTAACCCAGACACTATTGTCAATTTTCCAGGAATAATTCAAAGGTAACAGATTGAAACAAAAGTAAATAAGTGGAAAGGCAGACTAGCAGGATTAGTAGGAGGGACAATCAGATAATCATAGTCAAGTGTGAAAACTATAGCTCTCAATCTTCCTCTATAATACAATTTAAATTTCGTTTGTTATTATGTCTAATATTCAAATTATATCAGAATCTTTAATGATCAAATTCAGCCTATCATTATTTACTTACTTATTTACTCCATTGGCTTCCAGTTCAATTCAGAATACGATTTAAAATCCTTCTGCATACTTTCAAAGCCATCCATAACCTTGCTCCTCCATATCTGTCTGACCTCCTTCACATCGCTGCCCCCTCCCGCTCCCTCAGATCCTCCTCCTCCCTCCACCTCACTGTACCCCCAGCTCGACTTGTCACCATGGGGAACAGAGCCTTCAGCCGCTCTGCTCCCCAGCTCTGGAACTCACTCCCACCTGACCTCCGCAGTATCGACTCTCTCCCCTTGTTCAAAACCAGACTCAAAACCCACCTGTTCCAGCTTGCTTATTTCTTCATTAACTGTTTATACTTATCTGTCTTTTATTGTCTGTAAAGCGGCTTTGAGTGACTAGAAAGGCGCTGTTAAATAAAATGTATTATTATTATTATTACTACACTACTCAGTCTTATGCATTGCCAATGCCACTATCAAGATGTGGCCGTTGTTCTACCTTCTGTCCACTAGAGGGATTACTAACAACATTAGCCTTGAAGGCGCACAAATCTGCGTTTCCTAGAAATGGTCTATGGTAAGACTCGCCCTACTTGCCTCTGATTGGCTAGTACTTGTTGCCTCCGTTGGTTGGATTGGGTAGGTTTAGCAAACTGTATCTTGCAAATTGTCATGGTAATGAAAATACTAACTTATTACAAGTTAATATATGAAGTCAAAACAGACTTTAAAGGGCAGCTAACATTAACATTAGCTGTCTCCATAAGGCTCCTATAACTGACACAGGCAGGAAACAAGAAAAAGTTCATAAATGTTTCACAATATTAAGAAACCCTTTCATAAGAAATACTACAAAAATACTACTACATTTCTTTGAAGGATTTCAACATTATTTTTCCTGTTTACAAACGAACCGGACAGAAAAACATAACTTCCTCAGTGCAGATAATTAGATAGCTGGACCAGAAGCTAGCAGGGACGTTGACCCACATCAGTAGAACACGGACCATGTCAGCGTATCCGAGCCGGTGCAACAGAAGGCCGTATATCTGTTCCACATCTCAGCTACTTGCAGCAACAGTTCAGTTCAGACAGTTCAAACACCAGCATCATGTCTAGACGCTAATACACTAAAAAAAAACATTCATCTTTTTCCGAGGATTCCTAAAAGTAAGCTTTGAGACAAACTTGTGTTCACTCGTCGCTTTTTAAACAGATACAGCTGTTCACACTTTGAAGGAATCATGAGCTTAAGAAATCTGAAAGAGCATCAGTTCCCACAAGTTTATAAAACCCTAATGGGAAAAATATCAGTGGTTAAGAGAGCCTGGTGTGTGTGAGCAGGAGTGTGTGTGTGAGAAGGTGTGTGTGTGTGTGTGTGTGTGTGTGTGTGTGTTAGAAAAATTATGATTAGGGATGGGTGATATAAAAAAAAAAAATCAAATATCACGATATTTTTGACCAATTACCTTGATACTGATACCACATCGATATTGTAGTGTTGACTATTGGTGCTTTCACAAAACATTTACACAACAATATTTTTGATAAATAATCATCAGTAATGTTGGGTAAAGGCAAATAATATAACAGTTAAAAAATGAGTAATTACTTTACTGTAATGCAGACTTTAAAACCAGGAAAAGACAACACTTACCATATTACAAAATATCACAATATCAACATAATATCATTAAATTGCCCAGCCCTAATTATGATACATACTTTTTCTCTGATTATTATTAAAACTGTTTGCATAAGAATACCATATTATACTGATCACTCCAAACAAGATAAGCATGGAGCCATCGTCTGTCCTTGTGAAAGGCACAGGATGTTTCTGGGGGCAGAGCAGGCAGAGGAGAGTCCCAGACTCAATGAGATAAACTGACAACATCGACTTTGTTATGACTTTGTATTAACATCCACTTTGTATAAATAAGCGGCTGTAGAGAGCTTCCAGTTAGGCCTTTTCTGTACTATTCTCTAGTGTGACAACTGTCTCCTTGTGTTCAAAAGTAAAAATGAACTTTGATATAACTTCAGCGGTCTCTGTCTATTTTTGATAATGTAATTATTCTAACAGTAATTATTCTAACAGTTGTTTCTTCTCTCTGTAAGCTTTGTGTGTGTGTGTGTGTGTGTGTGTGCCTGCGCGTACACACACACACACACACACACACACACACACACACACACAGCTTACAGAGAGAAGAAACGACATACAACAAGGACACAAACAAACCTCAAATTAGTGACACACATATAAACACACACACACCCCTCAACTGCAGCCTTGGTACTACCACGCACAGCCAAGCACCAGAGTGTGCAGTCAATTTAAGGTTGTAGAGCGCAGACAGAGCAAACCAGACATTAAAAGACCCCATCTCAAAAAAATAATTAAAACAGCCTTCAAAAAGCACACAAGTGCCCACACACTCACACGAACAACTTACACACACAAACAACACACACACAAAATTTCAACAACACTTTCAATGTTGGCTGAATTTTGCCTTTGAAGCTCAGCAGCTGTGTTCGTCTATAAGGAGGCATTTTCAAGAGAGCAGAATGAAGCATGGATCTTTATGGATAGTGAATATTTTAGAGGCTATAGACTGTATGAAGAACTGTTGGAAAATGATGCTGGGAAATTATGTGTTGCTTTCTAAAGATAATGAAGACAATTTGAATAGGACACTCTCAAAATTCTACAATTCCATGTACAGGTACCCATGTAACAAAACTAGACCAGAGAGGCTTGCTTGTGTGCTTTCCACAACAATGTGAGAGGAAAAAAACTTAACAATGCCCCCCTGGGTCAAACGCCTTCCTGAACACAGAGTGCCGGCCACAAAGTCTATGAGCTCACTTCCTGTCCGCAACACTTCACTGACTCTGATTGGTGGGTCTGCTAAAGTTACAGTCTGCATTACATGTTTGGCTTTGGCACAGAGACATGCAATGAGCTACAAATACATCACTCTGTAAAAAAAAAGGATGTAAAAACAATGTGAGTTATAAAGGACACTGTAAGCATGAAAATACTATAAAAGGCATGGGTTTTACTTTTGCTTTAACTGCACTGTGCGTCAGTATGCAGAAACACAGATTTATACGAGTGAACGTCTGGTTGCGACAAAATACTGTATCAACTTTAAATAAACTAAGAAAACAGCCTTGTTTTAGGCTAGTTTGCTACATTGCATTTTTTTAGTTTATGTAATGAGGTTTTCAAGGATTGTACAAGCGCTTATTCATTCTTTGGCCTGATGGGAGGGGTTGAAATGAGTTATGGGGGATGTTGGGGGTAGTTTTACATGGAGTGGATTTTAAGATTTGATGAGGGCAACAATCGTATTATTTTCATTACGGATTAATCATTTGGTATAGCCTATACAATGAAAGAAAACTGTGGAAAATGCATATCACAATACTCCGGAAACTCAAGATAACTTCTGTAAATGTATTGTTTTGTTCAACCAACCGCCCAAACCCAGAGAAATTCGGTTAAACTTAATGCAGAAGTTTGAAAATCACCAAATGTGGATGTAAATGATTTGAACTGGACAGTGACCAACTTCAAATTAAAAGCCACAAAAACAAACAGACACACACACACACACAGCGCTAACTGATTGGGATGACACGACACGGAAGCTCTTCTCTACAAAACAATGCTTGTGTCTTTATCCTCTCAGTGAGTGGTCACACGATATCCCAGCATGCATCAGCAAGGGGTCCACCATTAAGTCCCCTGATCCCTTAAGTATTTACAAAAGCCAAAAACACAATCTGAACAATACTAGTATAATTTGCATGCCCGCTGGTTTTCATTTGGTATCCCTTTGTCTCGCACTAGAAACAAATGGTGTTTACCACTGCTGCACATTTTACAACTCACAACCAGGGACAGTGTTTCCCATACGTTGATTTATCTGTGGTGGCCTGCCACAATATCAGCGTTGACTGCCACATATTGATTTTCTATTTTTTTAATATTTAAAATGGGTAAAATCTTGTTTTATTGTAGAGCTGCCCAAAGAGTATTGATTGGCTTAGCCCCTTCTTGTCGCTCTCTCTCTGGGTTTGTGAGATTTGGACCTGCTTGACTGCAGTTTGCCTGTCTTCACCAAATAGCAACAGATTTCTCAAGTTCACCTGGAATTCCTAGAGTTAGAGCCTAACCTTATCTACTTAGCTAGATAAAGATAAGGTAATTGCTTGTTACAGCGGACCTCTGCATAATGCTAATTAATTGAACTTTAACCATCGACAGAGAGAAGCAGACTTAACCTTAAAAAAAGAAAATCATAAATCAAATCAACATCCAGGGTGGGACCAACTCAACTCAACAGGTGACTTGTGTATTTACAAGAAAGTTGATTATAAAATGGTCAAGAGACAGGGTGGTGGAATTTAAGGGCCCCTAAGGAGTCTTGATAGCTGCCCTGAGATTTGCCTGTCTCAGTAGATTAGCAGACAGTGCCCGGTTAGTAGCTGTAATCAGAACGCTGATCTAGTATAATCGCTTTTCGATAGTAATCAAGCACACTGGTTTCAGGCACGGCTCAGATAAGACGGTTTAAGCAGCAGGAAGTCAAGAACAGATTCACGTGAAAACATGTAACTTCCTGTGAGGAGTGGGGGAGAGAAAATTGTACTTTATGTAAACAAAAATTTCACTAAACTTATGTGGTTGTTGTGCGTCTGTGTTGACTTTGATGTCAGTCGCACGCAGCGCCCAGCTCCACGCAGAGTTGTATTAAGAAGTGAGTGAAGCCAGTGTCTTTCACTGTGCCTCCTGGGCTGCTTCTGTTTCAATATTTTATGAGCAACAGCCACATCACTGTGTTGGAATAATTAAACATCAGTTAGGGTACAAAACTACAGAGAATATATGATGGAGGCAGCTCATCAGTGGAGAGGACATACTGAAGGAGAGCAGTGGGGCTCCTCAGAGATCAGAGACGGCTCACTCAGACACTCCGAGGAATCTAATTTTGCCATTACACTATATACAGCCTAATGATTTATTGCCTGAAATACCAGAGGATCTGTTGGCTGTAATGTGGAGGAGTGCATTGCTAATGTGGGCATGGGCTTTGTAACAACAATGGCAAGAAATCATAGCAATATTTATTGTTTATAATGATTGTATCATTCTATCAATGATCAGGGTGACTATGTGCAAAAGATGTTACCTTTTATTTAAAAAGTAACAGATGATTACTGTTGGCTACATAAGATGCTGATGCATTATTTAGTGTGCAGACTTCTAACCCAAACCTTTCTGGATTGTCTTCTTCTTCATGTTCTTCCTCTCTGAAGAAGAGGTCAACTGCTTCCTTTCCAAAACAATCTTTGCTAGGTTTCTTTCTTCTTCTTGGCATTACTGCTACCTACCTACACATGGTAACGTAAACCTTCACTACACTTCACGTCTTTGCCCTGCTGCTCCATCTTCCAATGAGCATAGCTCTTACTGCTGCTGATCAATCCAGGGCAGCTTAGAGGTTATGATGCCAACCATGAACAGCAATGCCTGTGGTTCGAGTCCAGCCAACCTTTATTGCATCCCTTTTTCAATTGTTTCCTGTCATCTTACCACATTATGTGTAAAGAGCATGAGAGATTTAAGATGGAGTAACTTGCGGATTTACGCGTCTTATTTGCAGTGTCAGAAAATTCACTTGAAATTTCACAGCTGAAAGAAAACTATACACAGTACATTACAGCCCTGAGGTGTTGTGCATACGACATAAGGTTTATGTAATCAAACATTACAGTCTGGATGCATGTTTGTGATGCAGACCGGAGGGTCTTTTTCAGCTACTTGATACATACACGTTGTATGTAGAGTAAGCATGTCTGCATGAATGCAGATTGTAGGCCTCTCTCTCTCTCTCTCTCTCTCTCAGCCCATTTCTAACATGAGCTGAGAGCCAGTGCAGATGCTGAGAGAACAGCACGAGAATGCTGTCAGGTCGTCTCCACGCATCAAACATTTAAATGCACAACACAGCAGGCACTAACAAAGTGATGATGTCTTCAGTCTTTTGAGCGAACATGAAGAAGTGACAGCAATAGACAGAGCCTAATGGTTCAGTTCTGATGTCCTCAAGGTACAAAAGGATACCATAGGCCTATAGACGTTTAATGTGGTGTAGGCCTAGTCTGTATTGTGGTGCTGATGCGATTGGTTGACAGAAAATAAAACAACCATTGTTACAAAAATCTGTTACAAAATCATCGTCATATCATGTGCCAAAATGCCAAACATATTCCGTTTTAACCCTCTCGTGTGTGACAATTTGCTGCTTTACTCTCTCTCTCTTTTTTATATAAATGTAGCCTAAATTAAATATTTTTGAGTTATGGACAGTTAGTCGTATTTTCTGATACTTATACCAAATAATTCAGGAGTTAACCAAATAATCAACAAGATTCCTCGAAATTAATAACAAACGTTAACAGCCCCTAACAAATCTATTATTTTTCCTACTCGTCAGACAATGTGCACATGTTTATATGAAGTGTGCACATATTTTCCATTCAAAAGTTTAGACAGCGTTACCTTAGTTTACGTTAACATTTGCAGCCTGGGTGAGCTCTCCTCACTTCTGTAGTGATTCATAAGTAATATCAAAGTCAATCTCCGCAGCCTTCGACGGTTTCAAACTGTGTCCAAGTGGCCAAAGTATCGGTAGCGGTTGTAAGAAAAGCCATGTGTGTAACGTTACATTACAGCGGTGTAATGGCAACATCCCCCGGGAGGATGTTGAAGCCGCTCTGCTAATCTCAAGCCGCGTAGCTGCATTCACAGCAGCGGAAACGATGGATCTCGCCGTGTTATTTACACGTTGTTGACGTTTAGTGACAACCGAAAGGCGGTAAAGTGAGCTAGCTAAAACTGCTCCAAGAAGAGCAGGAGTCGGACATGCCTCTCCTCCTGCCTGCCGCTTCCTCCTCTACTGAGAAAACCCCCTTCTTCCCCCTCGTTTAGTTTCAACCAGTCAACGGCTCACCCCCCCCAAAAAAAAAAACTGGCAACTAAATGTGTGCACTCACCTCACTCCGGTCGAGATGTTAACATGGAGGTGACAGAAAAGCGGAGAACCGGCAGAAATATCCTCGAGGTCTAAACTTGTCCCGTTAGTATAGACACAGCGGAGGAGAAAAGCCCAGTGTGTGTGACTCTGTGCAAATGTGTGTGTGTGCGCGTGTGTGCGTGTGTGTGTCTGCAGAGTCTCTCTCTCTCTCCCTCTCTCCCTCTATCCGTCCCTCCTGGAGGGCGGGGCTGAGAGAGAGGAGGAGACTGAAGCGCACTGAGTACGGCAGGGGTGCATACTGGGGCCCCCGAGACCGCCAGGGGCCCCCGCCACCACCCACCACCTCAGCAGAGATAGGTTTTTGTGTTGTTTTTATTGGATTGAATTATTATTATTAATTTATTTATTTAAAGGAGCCGTTCAATACTATGGGAAATATGCTCAGTTTAGTCACTTTCTCTGCAAGACTGAATGTCAGAATCATACAAGGTGGCCCTGTGGGCTCAACACACAAGGAAACAGCAATGCAAATAGAGAAAACACAACTAAAAACAGAAATGCTGCAAATAGCACAGACGACAGCGGAAACTTTCCAGTTGCACACAGCTGGGACACGCTGTTTGCAATGGTCTTTTGACTTATTAAGTTATTGAAGTTGGATATCTGTCAGTGGTGTTTATTAGGAGTATTTTTTATCTTCTCATCTAACTCTGCAAGAGGGCAACATTTCAAACTATTCTGTTATTAGTTATGATCACAGTTTTACTGGATTTGATTATGCTTATAAAATGTATTACAAATTATTTGCACTTCAATGTAGAGACCTTGACAGCCAAATAACTTGGAATACATTTTACATAGGAATACATTGGAATACATTTCACACAGGCGGCAATTTCAGTGGGAACGGTGGGTACATGTACCTATCAGATTTCGTCATGAGTCATTTTGTACCCACCACTTTTTTAGACAACCTCAGGCTCCATTTAGGTAAAAAAAAAAAGAAGTTCATAACACATAGAATTCTTGAGCGACAGATGCCAACAAATCCACAAAAATGTCTTTATCCCCACAAGGCAGGCACGGACACGGCCATTCTGCTGCTGTGCTGGCTATACACTTCTTTCCTTTCGTATCTCCTCTCTCTAAGTCTGATGTCACGTCATGGCGCATTGTCAACATGCTACATGGATACATGAAGCAGAACATAGTGGCTCATATGTCTAATGCTTTTTAAACACTTTCTGAAGGCTTTCTTCTTCATAAAACGTGTTGGACATCATCACATTTTTGTATACATTTTATTTACATTAGTAAGCTACAGGACAGCGTCTTTCAAAACATGACCTGTGCGAAAGAGAAAAAAAATGATGCGTCGTTGTACCCAGCTCTTCTGAAAATGCACTTCCGACTGCATCTTTGTCCGCAGCACATTTCAAAACAAACGTGTCCAAATTTTTGTCAGAATAGAAAAACTTCACTTCACACACTCTCTACTTTGATTTTTTTTTTAAATGTATCTTTGCGATGATTATGAAGTACATAGCGAGTTGATGTTTATTGTGGAGCAAGCCTCCGGGCCGCAGCTATTTCCCTGTCTATATTTGTATTATCCTGTAAATTATTGTCCCAAAGACTTTCTATTTAATGTATTATTTAGAAGTATTTTTACTTATCTTAATGCTCATGAGGTGCCAAATACACTAAAGTTGAAACTATAATCAGTGCTATGTCTTCACAGCTTCTCTGGTGAAACAGTAAAGCTTGAAAGAGAGTGTCTCTCTGAGTCTCTCAGATATCTCTCCCACCTATTGGGATTTCTCTCCCACTCTTTTCCTTCTTGATCTTGATTCTAGTGCAGAGATCATCCTCTTTGCACAAGAGAGTGGTGCTCTTTTCTGGACAATTACATGGAAATGCACGTGCACAAAGTGAGATAATTTAACTTTGCCTGTGCATTTTTATTTTTACTGAAAAATATAAATGCATGCTGAAAATGAAAAATTTAGATGACTTTTTTTATTTGATGTTTTCAAAGAAAGAATATTGACAGATTTAAATGTTTTACTTATCTTATGCTCATACAATATGCAAAGTGCAATGCATGATGGCATACTTTTCAGGCTGTGCTAAAAACGCTAGAATAATACATGAAATAGGAATTTAGTTGGGTCACAGATGTAAGACTACACAATAAAACTTGTTACATTCTGCAAATGCAAAGGATTCAGAATATACTGTGCTTAACTCTGTCTCTAAAAATGACATATACTACTAATTAGTTATAGCAAATATGTTTTGAAAGAAGTATAATGCCACAGGAGCAGTTCCCAGACCAAGTTGATGCCCCCCTGAGGATGCTTTCCAGCAGAAGGTGCTTAGGAGCCCGAGAGAGACTATGAATATCTTAAGCTATCTGAGGTGGTATAGATTTCTATTTTCAATTATTAATAATGCAATGATTTAATTACTATTATTGTTCAGTAAAGAAAAACACTGTCTGCCCTGTAGGCCAAGGGATGAAAGAATTTTGTTTTTCCGCCACGTTGATCATCACAGTGTTCAATTCAATGCATCACATGCCAAAGATCTCAATATATACTGTATAAAGATGTCACCAAGCTTTTGAAAGATGACAGGTAAGGAAGTCAATCTGCAACACTTATGCTAAAGATAATTAGGCTATAACCTGACTCCACAGTGGAGCCAGGAGAGCAGACCGGCAGTCTGCAGCAGGTCAAAAGTTCAAGAGCCCACTGTTGCTTAGTTAGCTATGCACATGCTTAATAGCTCTTAAACTCTTGAACTGCAGCTCTCCTGGCTCCACTGTGGTGTCAGGTTACAACCTGTTTCTACATAGCCATTACTAACGATGGCAAATTGTTTTTTGTGGAAAAAATAAATTTTGAAATATTCGATTGTATGAGTTTCACAATCAACTAGTTTGGGACAGAGGTACGAATTAACACAACTTTTATGCCTTTCTGTCACACCTATTGCAGACAGATTTGCTGTGTTTCCTCGGAAATAATCACTGCACATGGATAAGCACTTGTGATGACATTTTGAACATGTCTAGAGGCTAAAAACAGGTTTGAAACTTGCCCTGTTTAAGCCTGTTGGGTGCTAACTCTAGCAGGAGGATAACTCGGTGTAGGCACCACCGATTGTTTCCATTTTTCTTGCTACTGACAGCACTCCAAACAGAGCTACGTGTTGAAATTGACCAGAATTCTCCTTTAAGATGTAGCCTACAGTATGCACTGAAATATAATGATATCCAAACTTGGCAAGAAAAAAAAAACATGTATGCACATGTTGACAAAGACACACAGATAAAATGGGGATATAAAAGTTTTAGCATGGATACACTGTGATCTGAGAATCTGGGTCAGAAGAAATGGTTGAGGGAGTAAAGTAGGCTATTTGTTCATACACTCCCTTTTCTCCTCTTAACCCTAATCTTCCTGGTCCCATGGCAGCTGGAAATGGTGGGGAGGCTTAAGACTTCACCCTTTACATATTTTATGGATTTGCACTTGCCCCACTTCTCCCAAGGAACAGAAAGGGCTGGCTGTTTTTGTTGGGAGTGACACCACCAAACAAAGACCACAAAGTAACAGTAATGAGGATTTGGTCTTTTCAGTGTCCCTAAAGTCCCTCAAGTTTATTATGGAGCCATTAAAAAGAAAAAAATTCGATGAGAAGATTGATACCACTCATGTTTGCATGCTGGATATGAAGCTATACAGCCTGCAGGTGGTTAGTTTAGTAAGCTTATCATAAAGATTGGGGAAACAAGGGGAAACAGCTTGCTTGGAAGCCCAGGAAGTCACGGCCAGGAAATAGTTTGCCCTATAACCTGCATGTAAAGATTTAGCATGTTAATTAGTAAGTTTTAGAGGTCCTGCTAGGCTAGCTGTTCCCCCTTGTTTCCAGTGCTAACCATCTTCTGGCTTTAGCTTTATATCCCATGGATAGATACAGGATGAGAGCATCAATCTTCTGGTATTTTCTCATCCCAGTCTTGACAAGAAAGCAACTATTCTTTTTACTTTGTCCAGGACAAGCCTGAAAATGTTGACTTCAAAATGATTCATCTAATCATTAAGTGATACATTTGAAAGTGAGGTTTTAAGTCAGACGCTTTGCACCATCAGTTTTTATGGTTGTAAGGCAGACAAAAAGACACACTGTTGGTGACTAATGACAACAAGAACACAACAAAGAACACAACAAGAACAACAAGAAAATATCCAATTCTGTTGCAGCTCCCCACTCTTTGTGAAGAAGCATTGCAGGAAAGACAATCTTTCTTTGTGTGATGCTATTAAAAACTGTATTATAAATCTGCATTAAAATACACAGCATGTCTTTCTGCCATGCATTGATCCACCCATCTCCTTTATCTTTCTTTTCTCTCTGTGGTGAAGACTGGATCAGTGCCAAGTAGCTGCTCTGCGAGTTATGAGGACAAGTTAACCAAGTCCCCCCATTAAGATATTCGCATATCAACGCAGATGAGTATGCTCTTATTATCAACCGCTCTTTTGTTGCTTAACACAATGTAACTTAAGTATTAATGCATTGTCCTTTGATAAAGGGCGCTGCAGTCTATATTATTGACATGCATCCTGTGGTTAACAGCACTGACTTAACAGACATGACTGTTAACACCTCAATGGTGTTAAAACTATATTTCTTTCTGTTTAAAGTGGACATAACCTCAGAAATAAATGAATCACTGCTACTCTATAGTAGTAATATTGTACTTTTTCCTACAATCATTTCACAGCTGTAGATTCAGATTCCGTAAAAATACCTTATAGAATATAGTTAATAGTGGCTTCACCTCCACCAGCTACATACATTATGAAAATCCTTACACAGTAATACATCCGTAGCAATACTCCAACATTGCTTCTACATTTTTCAAGGTCAGTTCTTACCTGTACTGCTAATTATTAATCTTAATTGTCTTGATGAGTTGCAGAGTGTCAGAGATATCGGCAATGGAGATGTCTGCCTCCTCTCTAATAAATCTCTCATAGTGCCACAAAAAAAGAGCATTTGAAAACAAATCATCTATGTCTCTTTCTGGAAATCATCACCCGGTTACTCATGATAAGCCACAGAGGTTTTTGAGCAGTTTCATGAAGGAACTATTTCAACTGAACTACACCTGCCAACTGTAGCAACGCACAGAATGTAGCGTACTCATGGAGTATATTTTGGGGTGAACTGTCCCTTTACTGTAAATAAGATTTTTAATGCTGAACTTTTACTTGTACCTTTAATTGTAACAGTAAAAATTTATTTTATTTTTACATTAGTGTTAGTAAAATGAATGGACAAGTGATGCCGTAGACTTCCACAGAGACCAGTGGAGTCTATTAGAAGCACTTTTCTGGTGGTGGCTGAGTGTTACAGTGCACCCTCAAACTAAGCTTGACGACGTAGCTGTGACGTGAGCAACCTGTCTGAAAGTTGTAAGTCTTCTGGTAGCTGTGCCAAGAGAAATCTCAATTATTCTGAATCTTGTAGAGACAGAGAGCGTAGGTATATGTAAGGAGATACCATAGGCAAAGGTATTTTCTTTATCGTGCTGTGTTACTTACTGCAGATTACTGAGTTAGCGTTACCAGGAGGTCACATAGTTGCAATGAATGTTTTGCTCAGACCGAAAATTATTCATTTACAATAAGAAAATAAGTTACATATGCATTGTTGTTACATTTCAAGTGTTGCACATTTTGGCAATCTAAAGTTATTTTATGGATGAAATATACGTAGGCTATTGCATACCTGAAGGTCAATTTGGGGTTGGTTTTGAATTATTATTATATTTTTTTGTTTTTTTTATCCTTACAGTCAGCCATGACTTTCTTTCTGTCTGTCTGAAAAGATCCTATTTGTGTTAAACTTTGTACATCATACATCATTCCTCACAGTAAAGTGCCAATTGAACATCCAAGTGAACAACAAGCAAAATACATTTCTGAGTAAAGAGGGAAATTAATGTGTGCATTGACCCTCAGAGCAATGCACTCGGAGAACATGAGCATGTATGCGTCATGGAGATGCAAATGACACATGTTATCTCCTTGTTTATTCAACTAGCAAATAAGAACACTTAGCAGGCATGGAAAATTGAAATAGTGTCTGCTGCTGAATTGCCAGGGCTCCAGAGGAGGGTGTATCTCCTTTGTAAATCACAAGCTAAAAATACTGGAAACCACTGATTTAATCATAAGCAATACATTGCATTGTATAAGCATATATAGAAGACATGCCTTTCTTTATCCTGCAAGAGGAAATTCACATTTTCACCAGAGTTTTTAAACACACACGTCTTTTCATGTAAAATCTTTATCTGTAAAGTTACTACAGTTGTCATACAACTAGTGACCTAAAAAGAGTTGGTATTTCCCTCTCAAATGTAATGGAGAAGAAATATAAAGTGGCATACAAATTGTAAGTACAGAACTTTCCATCACTGCAGACAGGATATTCAATCTGTGTCAGTAAGATTCTGCCACTCAAACAGCATATCGAGCTCTTATGCATCCTGTCATAGCAGCCAATGATTACCACTCACACGTCATGGTGAGAGGAACAATAATGCAAGACCTGCAGGTCTGTGTGTTCTTTTGGAGGTAAACCAGATTATACTGTGACTCGTCTTTGGCAACATACTGTTCTCTTTCATCTGAACTGGCAACAATAAAAACGATTTCTCAACCTGCCTCTTTCTCTTTAGGCATTGTATTTCTGTCATGTCGCATATTGTGCCATGGAGTATGAATGCCTAAATATAAATGTATGTATAGATCATGACCAAGAAGTCTAAACCGTTCAGGCAGTTACTGTACGAAAGTTGATGTTTCTATTTCAGTGTGTGCAAAAACGACACAGCAGGTTTCCAAATCTTAAAACATCCACCAACAATAACAGCAAAGGGGCAATTCGCTCTCTGCTGGAGGCATGCTGTGGTCTGACTCTGCAGCAAATCTAGTGTTCGGCTCCACCGAGGTTTAAGATGGAGTGCAGACATTGACAGTGCAGTTTTAGTGAAGTTTTGAAAACTTTCTTTTAAATCTGATAGACCATTGAAAGGTGAATGAAGCATTCTAGACCATATACAATTGCTGAATAAGGATAAGTGAGAAAAAAATCCCTATGTAATCCCCACCTATACCAACCAACTATTTATGTTCCCCCATGCAAGGCAGCAGAGTTGGCAAAAGTACTCACTTCCTGTACTCAAGTAAAAGTACAGTTAAAAAAATACTCTGGTAAAAGTAGAAGTACTGATTTAACTTCTTTACTCAAGTAAAAGTAAAGTACAGGCGTGGAAATTTAATTAAAGTATGAAAGTAGCCTTGCGAATGACAACTATTTTTCATGCAAAGCTACCTGGACCACACAAATGTTACTAGAGAGCACGCTGAGAAACTTCAGTGGACATGGAAAAAGGCTTTTTATATGTTATTGGCTACATTCTAAATGGATGTCTGCCAATAGGTCTAAAACATCACATATATGATTATTGTGACAGAGACTGGGACTCCACCTTAATAAGATTCTGACTGAGTAGCAAGCTATCAATTCAATTGTGATTCTGTGAGAATTCTGTGTATATTCCCATCCAATTAGATTGAATTTGGTAATGAATAATAATAACGGTAACTCCAGTGAAATGATTTGAAACTTGTTAGTGAGGACCAGATTAGGACTGTATTTAAAGCTGATTCTAGTTTCCAACTTCACCCAAAGTGTGTCTGTTAAAACACGGACGGAGACAACTTCTCTCTTTTGATGATTTATTACAATCAAGCAACAGTACAAACATGGGCGTGGGTAGTTCTGCTATGGCTGTGTGTTTGTGTGTGGTTCTGCAAATAAATAACATTGTAAAAGCTACCATACACAATGCATAGGAATCATATATATGCTAGTAAATAATAACAATAAACCCACTATTAATTCCATTATCTTAATGCAGTGTAGCCTAACTGTAGCATGTAAATAATGCACCTAAAATTCAAAAGTGAGCAAGGGCGTTCAACAATCGCCATTATATCGAATCAACAGCCAGGTGTAACCTAGGTAACAGGTGAGGAACGCAAACAACTAAATCACTAGCTAACTTAATTTAAATTTGCAAGAACTATAGACCAATAAATAACAGAATTAAATGAACTGACAACATGAGTTATACGATTTACAGTTCTCAAGGTCTCATACACACAATCTCAAGTGATTATCCTCCGTGTGGCGTTCGCGCCCGCTCGTGGTGTGAGGCGCGTGTCCGCGCTACATGCTCTCACAATCACACCTGATAGACGACCTGTTGTACAAAACTAAAGCAACGAGGCAATTGTGTAAAATGTAAGGAGTAGATAGTAGGCTACCCATATTCGTGTTAAAATGTAAGGAGTAAAAGTAAAAAGTTGCCACAAAAATAAATAGTATCTGAAAAATCTACTTGAGTACAGTAACAAAGGCCTTGTTTGAATCACTACCTCTAGAGTGTTAACAGCTGCAATTGGAACAAGTAATGATCAAACAATTAATCAAAAGCAGTTTGAACACTTAACTCTGTCCGGAATAGATCAAGAGAAACCACCCGGTTTGAAATAAATGCACTGAAAATCATCCATACATGCAGGAAATAGTCCCCCATTAGTAAATGCCATTCACCCTCATTCTCCCACATAGCGTTGCATACAGAAAGATGAGCGCTCCCTCTAGTGGCTTCTTTAGTAAATTACATGTAAACTATTTGAAACAATGACAACAAATATTTCCCTGTTTATGTTGCAATATCATGCAGCGTGGCATCGCTTGCACTGACCATCACTGTCTTTGTGCCTTCATCTCCTGCAGGATTTTTTATGATTATTATTTTGTCCTAAGGACTACAAAGTGTTTCCGTGATGACTCTTCTGTAGTACCCACGTTATGACACAGAGGGGCGCTGGTGTGGTGTTATACTACAGTCCCTCTACACATGAACAACAAAGTGACAGTGAGGGTGGTAATGCTCTGTCAGTTTGTACTTACCTAAGCTATTATAGGCTGCTGAATAAGCACTGCCTTCCACTGCACCATGCTGACTTATTCATATTAATGCGCAAGATAAACTGAACATGCAAAACGTCAGGTGCACTTTCTCTGATCACTCAGTACACTAATGCCCCTTAAATGAATCTACTGCATATGAATCACAATTAGAACATGTAAGAGAGAAGATGACAAAGTTAATTAAAAAGAGAGGGAAAAAAAGAGTGGCCACTGGTAGACTGTCGCATTTTATATGTTCTATAACAAAATTGTACGGGTTTCATTAAAGTTTCATCATTTTAATATGATAGCAGAATATTTGGCTAGAAGCAAGCTGCTCCTGTGTCCAGAGAGTTCATTCTGAGTTATGAGAAATGAGTTATCATTCTGATCCCAGTCTTAAAATTAGAGTTATTTTAATTTACATTATTACATTAGTTCATTGTGTTTTTCTTTCTCTTTCTTTCCAACTTTCTCAGCATTTGATTGCCTAAACAAACGTCATCACAACTCGTGCTGCTGAGCTTACATCCCACCACAAATGCTTTGTTGCCCAGTTTAAAGCAGGCTTAATCCCAAAGCAGGATATTAGTATGAATGAAAGTGGTTAAATATAGCAAGCGATTTTAGCCCTGCTTGAATAACGTCCATTGTCTGTGAATGTACGTAATCGCCTCACTCATGGTAAAACCCTTCTTTGTAAACCAACAGCAGAAAAAAATCTTTAATTTTAAGTATATTAAAGTAGCTGTGGTAGGCTATGAGGGTAGAATACATCTGACTGAATTAAATGACAAACTTTCTTCAACATCAACATTAACCTGTGCTGTCAATACAAAGAGGCAGTGATGAAAATATTTAATATTTAGTTATTTTCTTTTTTTAGTGAGTGAGATTTATTTGTTTTATACAAGAGTAATATTTGCTGCCGTTTTGCAACCACAAATGCCTTAATAATGTGCAATATTAATGTGTGAAACACTGAAAGCTCTTACTGTTGACTCAGTCTTTTCACAGAGCCAAACACAAGCTTTTATTCACAACTTAATCCACTGGACCACATAAGCAGGGCAGGTTTCACAAGACAGCAGATGTCTGCAGGGGCCCTGTAGAAAGACATTTTCTATGGGCCCCTCCCTGCATCCACAGCTATTCCTTCTAGCATTTTTACATTTTTTTACATAGCATTTTACTCCGTCCCCTGGGTACTCAGTTTAAGGTCTACTACAGCAAAGCAGTTGAGGAAAATAATTTAATGCATGTCAGTGTCAGTAAGTAAGTAGGTAAAGTTGATTTATTATACCTAAACTAGACGTCGACAGGAAGAGTTCATGTGTGTGAAATGGCTCAGTGGCTCAGTGTCAAAGAAGATTTTGATCATTAGCACAGATAAGGTTACAAACTGCAAATAGTAGGTTATAATAGGTTTCAATCAATCATTTGTCAAGCTTATTATGGGGTCATGCTAAAATGCAGATAGACAGCTATTCCGTTATAGAAATATGCATGCAAGTGCCAAAGGCATTCAAACACACATTCACATAAAAAGAGCTCACACACCTAACAGGTATGGCAATTTTCCCTGACTTACATTTAGGCCCATTGGTTGCTGTCTATTGAAAACCATGTATCTCCATAATAGGTCATTTTCAGCCGTGCTAGCAGCTCTGTGAGGGGCTTTGAGCTAAACATCAGCATGTTGGCAGGCTGATGTTAGGCAGGTTCAATGCTAGCATGCTAATATTTAGAAATTAGCACTAAACACAAAGTGCAGCTTTGGCTGATGGGAATGTTATACATTTTTTAGACATTTAGTCATAAACCAAAGTATTACGCTGAAAAACTGAAATTTTGACCTGATGATGGCGCTAAACGAAATGTCAGAGGATAAAAGTTTCAATTTCTTATTTCATGAAAGGTTTAATACATTTTTTTTCAGGTGATGACAAACATGAATTGTTGTTGTTTTTTTTATCTGTGTTGCTCTTTTAACAGTCATCATTCCAGGTTGTTCTGTATTATTGCCTTCATGAATGCGTTTCAGCAGGGGATGCAATCATCTGCAGGCATATTATCTGTCTCCATGGAAACGCAGAGCAGCCGCAGGAGTGGGCCAATGAGGAGGGGGAGCAAGCTGATGTCCAGGAGGCATAGTCTAGTCGTGCCTCATGTGGGTCCCTGAGATGAAACAATGGCAGGAAGAGAGTGGGCTGTTTACAGGCCCTCTGTGCTCTCTATCACTGTTTTTCTCTCTCTTTCTGTCTGTGTGTTTCCTCCTCACATTCTCGCACACAAACACACACACACACAACCCTGGAATGAACTGGCAAGAAAGCTGGGAGGATAATGAAAACAAAAACAGGATGCCAGAGAAAAGTTATCTGTCCAGGAGGAATGATCTTTCCACCTAAAAGCTGCAAGTAGGCACTCTGCAGGGATGGAATGCATGAGTCAGGCTGGGTTTACAGTATGTGAGAAATGGGATATCTACAAATAAATAACTCCAGCTGCAGTACCGTATGGTCAGTGTGAGTGATTTATTTCTCAAGTGATGTGAGAATGTGATAGGTTGATACATACATGTCGATTATAGGCACACTTCATGTTAACATCTTCACTGTCACACAATAAAGATTACATTTCCACAAGATGTTTGAAGTGTATTTTTTCAATTTTTCTAATCCCATTCAAAAGCCAAATCCATAATCAACCATAATAAAATAAGACTAAGAGTCATCCTTGTAGCTCTGTACAGAGGTGATCTGAACTAAATGCTAACACATCTTTGTTGAGAGTGTTAGCATGCGAACACTTGCTAATTAATACTTAACACAAAGTACAGCTGAGGCTTATTAGAATGGCATTAGTCTTTCAGGTATGTGCAGATTGTTGTGATCCTGCAGGTATTTGAAGGATCACCAAAGTCACTAGGATTCATCCTTTGGGGACCATGAATGTATGTACAAACTTTTATTTCAATTCGTTCAGCAGGTGTTGAGATATTTTAGACCGAACCAAATCGGTGGAACAACTGACTGGCTGACATTGCCATCCTTGGAGCTGTGCTGCTATTATGGCTAAAAATAACCAATAATGTTACATGTTACACAGCTGTGAATGTGTTCAAGGAAGCTGTGGTCTAAACTTGAGTCAGCTGGGGCTTTTTTCATTTCCCATTATAAATTATACATTGTGATTGTGAGCTTGAGGATTCTTTATCAACCTTGGAAAAAACTGTCTGATTAAAAAAGCACAAGGTGGACTTACTGAAGATAATCTGACTTTTAGCTAGACATTGTGGCCTTCAATAAGTAGACCTTGGGCAATGAATTTTCTCACATTGTGTCTCACTCAAGATTCAAGTGCTATTCCTATTTCAAATTTGTGACATTTGTTCCTGTGTCCAAGGGCCTCACCCCGACTGACAGATGCCAAGAGGGTCAGATGGTCCGATGAGTAATCTGTCCTGTCCTGTTCATGTTTGGACAGGTCTTCATATTTACACTCACTGTCCACCACACCACAGGTGTAGAGTGGAATGGGTCACAATTTGATGTTCAACAAATTCTAGTTCTCCTGAGAACTATTTTTTTTTTTTTAACAACGAAAGGATCTTCACAGGGATATCACAGGGATAAGTGCATATTTACACAACATTGCTGTGTTACAATAAGATCATTTCCTATTAATACATCCTGTATTCCTTCTTCCCAGTCTTATGTGAAGCTGTTGGAGAGCAAGGCTTATTCAAATAGTTTTATTTCACAGTTAAATGATTTGGCCTAGCAGTCAGAGTGGAGGTATTAAAAAGGTTGCCTTCCGCATCAGACATAAAAGCCATTTATAAAGGCATCCAACTTCCAAATACACAGTGGACATCAGCCATTTAAAATCTCACTTTATTTGAGTAGTCCATGCTGAAGCCTTTACTAGGTAATAAGTGTCAGGTCAGTTTGGATGATGACATTAGAATCCATTAATGTGTTTTTCAAAAATAGAACCAAGACATTATTATTATAATAATTTATTTTAAATTTCCTTCAACTATATAAATTGACATGGAATTACTTGGAATTAGAATTACTTATTAAAATATATAGAAATTGACTAAAATAATGACAAATGAATGAAAAAGTGTGACGAACAAGTACAAATTACAATTTTGAAATCTCTATAACTAATTCACAACCAGTAGACATTTTTTTAATGATATGCGACCGAATGTCATTTCTAAATTCAGTGATGAATAATGCAAAAAATGGGGGAGACTTCAAAAACTTGGATGTATTGTAGAAATGTTACAAATTTCAAAATTAAATCATTGACAGCAAGTTCTTCTCTCTATGGCGATGTGTTGAATAACATTCATGATTTCTATTAGATCCCTTGTCTGATGAGCAAATTAATACTTTAGTTTCCTCCAGAATGCATTTATGTATGAACAATCATAAATTCATCTCATTAAAACAAAAATCACTTTTGTTGAGGACATCTACAAATCTTGAGATAGCCTATATGAGTTGAGTCTAACTGACTAACTCTTAATCCAACATATTAATCCATAAATTTCTAAGAATGAGGAAGGGGAATATTTGCATGCAATATCTTGCAGAAACCAGAGTTGGTCAAATGGCATCTCAGTTCGTAAACATAAAGAGTACATACCGGTATACAGGTACATCATACTGCACTTTTGCCATCGTTGAGGCCCGGTGTGGTGACGTCAGCCGCAACGTGCCAAGG
Source organism: Percina caprodes (assembly GCA_013375575.1). Classification (NCBI taxonomy): domain Eukaryota; kingdom Metazoa; phylum Chordata; class Actinopteri; order Perciformes; family Percidae; genus Percina; species Percina caprodes. The sequence goes on from JABXJD010000039.1 coordinate 1,745,654, forward strand.
ATAACGTGGCCGGTTAGTGGAGGAGAGCAGCCTCTCCCATCCATGAATGTATTATATCTCATCTGTGAAGGACGGGCGAGCCTCTCTCCAGCCATCTGTTTGTCGTCCCCGTTCACAGCCAGAGTCATCACTGTTGTGCTAGATGAAAAAAAATCGTTGTTCAAACTCAGTGGAGCCTTCTCACGCCGAAGGTGTCGCCGGTGTTTCCCCAGGTAACTAACTGGTTCAGATTAGCATAGCTACGTTAGTGGACCTCTTTGTTTCCGTTAGCTAGCTAACCTTTTTCAATTTGGGAAAAAGAAAATTCTCTGATGAAACAATGTTGATGTTATAGTGAACGAGAGGCCGTGTGTATTAGAGACAGAGGTAAAATAATCGACCTGTATGTGGTTGTAATGTGTTTTGCGGTTTGTCTTTGTGTTCCTGTTCTCCAATCGGGAAGCGCTTCTGGTTGCTAGGGTATCCGGACCTGTTGCTATGGGCGTTTTTTTTTGTTCTTCCTCCATGTGTTCAGCGGCACAATAGTTGAAAGCATGTGTAGATTGTATTTCAGTGTACTGCTCTGATATTGCGCTTGATTAATTTAGTTTCTTTATTGTATTATTTATATATATATATATATATATATATATATATATATATATATATATATATATATATATATATATATATATATATACACATACAATCATTAGGCCTGTTCTTGTAGCATTAATATATATATATATATATATATATATATATATATATATATATATATATATATATATATATATATATGCTACAAGAACTAATAGACCTATTGCTTGTACATTGTAGAGACATGCAGGTCACTGCTTTATTCACAGAGACAGGGCTCACATATGTGTTGCTTATTTTGAGAGGATTTTAATACAGTGTGTGTCACATTGGTGTCAAGGAGCTGAAGAATAAAAAACAGCTTGTATCGTAATGTGTATGTTGTACTTAAAAAAAAAAAATTATAAAAATGTAGGCTATTGAAAAAGTACCTGCATCGAATTCACGGGTAGCTATCTGTATTGAACATTTTTTAACGACACCCAGCTGGCCAGCCCTAGAAAAATAATGAGCTTGTTTTTAATTCAGCTCACTGAAAACAATTTCAGGACCCCTGCTTTAGGTGAAATCATGACATAAGAACATTTTTGACAGAATGAAAACCTCAGTGATGCACAGTGAGTTATGAGATGGCCACTGTAAAGTTATTTTATTTTGAATGATGCATCAGTATATATAACTATGTATATTTGACCAGATAATTAAAAAGCTTTCTCCAACTCGCTTCCCATCTGTGCTTTCAGAACAAGTTCAGCTACATCGCCCAGATGAATTCCAAATTTTGCAGCCATAAATGATGATGAGCAGAAACACCTACATCTCTATGGGTGCAATGCAGGAATTCCATTGCTACAGCGCAGTTCTGCCTATGTGTAGGTATAAGAGGAAAATCACACACAACTATTTTTTCATCCTAGAAAAATCTTTGTCTTGGTGACAAAGCTGTTCACCACAGATCTACACTATATTTTTTGGGGTTTGTGTAGGATAGTGTTGTGGTCATTGGATCAAAAATTATCCTTCATCAGATAACACAGATCATCAAAGTTCATTCTCCTCTTCTGTTTCTGTTTTTACATGTGCGATTCATTCTCTTCTGTTTCTGTGTTTTTACACGTGCGATTCATTCTCTTCCGTTTCTGTGTTTTTACACGTGCGAGCGTTTATAGCATTCTGTCATGCAACCACGTTTTTAATTTTTGTGTGTTGAGTTATTGCTATGATTGACAGGCGGCATTATTCTGGCTCTGTGTCACCATTTCCTTGTGAGTTAAGACATCTGGAAGTGTCAGTGAGTATCCCTCAGGCTGGGACACTTTTTCTTCTTTTGTCCTTGATTTATATTCAAATTTAAACATTTCGCAAAGGCCAACAGTACTGATGTATTGAAACATGTTTGGGTTTTTTTTTTCCATGTTCCTACACTCTTTCTACATCTTCCTCCTCTCCTGTTACCTCCTCCCCTGTATTATCCTCCTCCATCAGAATTTGCCCTCTTTTCTCTTATTTGTAATTTTTTTTCTCCTGTATTATACATTGCTCCACTTTCCTGCCATCCCCTCCCATCCCATCCTATTCACTCTCTGTGCTTTACTTGGCAAGAGGTGGATGAGCAGGCCATGAGGCTGAAATGGCTGTCATGCCATCTGTAGGGTCACACTGTGACATGCCATCATGTTCTCCACTCTCCTTTCTCTTGAGGCATATCTGTGAGCTAAGGTCACAGTGTCCGTGAAGGCAAGAAAGGGCTTGACTTACCAGGTACAGCAGTCAGAGATGAGTCAAGAGAAAGGAAAGAAACATTTTAACAAAGGATGGCATTAGGGAAGTTTCAGGAGAGCAGATATGGTGGTTTTACTGAACTGAAATCAAGGTTAGAGAGATAAGAGACACATGGCAACCGCAGAGACTTCTCCATTGTTTTAGACTATGGAGAAGACTCTGAGAGGAGTGAGTTAACGTGAGTAGACAGAGAGCAGGTGAGAAAGGCCAAATGCCAAGAGGGATCCGTGTGGTCTCCCTAATCTGTGTTGATCTGGTTAGAGACAAACTGTGTGTAAAATGTGACTGGGCAAACTGCCAGAGAGCTGAAACAGACCAAACTGATCCCACCAGATAGCTCTCACTGTACAACAGAGAGCTGCCATAATTGAGTTTAGCCACACCAAATGCCAATTGATCTTGTATTGAGTTTACTAGTTCTAAACCGTACAACTCAAATTTATATCTACAAAGCAATTATTGTTTTGGCAGCAATTTGTCCAGAAAACCTCATCCAGGAGCTGATTAGATAGACTGTGATGCTATTTTCTTTGATGTGAAATAAATACCTTAGTGGGTATTAAGTGCAGTGTGTAAGGGTAGCACATTTTCTCAATGTCCCAGTGTTCCATTTTTTTTACTGGGAACAAAGACTGCTACATTATTGTAGCTAGTAGCTCACATATGTTCCTAGAAACACTGTAAACATTTCTTATAATCTTAAGAGTACCCACCACTGCTGTGGTACAAAGTCCAATCCTACAGTAAGTACTGAGCTCTTATAGCTCTCTGAGTCGAATTTAGTCAAACTTACTGACTAACTTTACTTTGTCGTCGATTATAACCTCATAATAATCCCAACATCGGTCTCAGCTCAGTTCAACACCAAGTAACCTTTTGTGCATCAACTCACCTGTGCAGAAGTCAGAACCACTCTGCCTCTATCATCTTGAGTGTAAAACTTCCCTTTTAAAATGGCAATTAAAAATATTTTTTTCTCACAGATTTGCTGTATGACAGAAGACAGAAGTGTTGCCAAAAAGGCAAGACAATGCAAGACTAATTTCTTTGTAGAGAATCCATGCACAGTATAATGATATATAATAATATAATATAATTTACCATGTTTTAGCTTTTGAAACCATATCAAACCATGTTATGTCCAGAAGATGTGTCAGGACGCAGGTTGTATTGTGAGTTGTTTGTGGCCCTACTCTGCCTTGTGTTCTTTCCTTTTAGGCCTGATCCAAAGTTCAAGAGCCACTGTCATTTCATTCCCATTTTTAAAAGTGTCTGTGGACAAGCTGAGACCTGCCTGCTATTTACTGATATTCAACCCTGCTGTAAATAAGTGACAGTAAATTGGATCATGGATGACAACCATAAAGACAGGTCAAGCAGATTCTTGTGTTTGAGTAAATCAGTAATTGAATAAGTTAGCATGGAAATGATGAAGCCCCAGAATAACTTTATCCGAACAGTCATGTCAACCAGCCAGTCAGCCAGCCAGCCAGCCAGCCAGCCAGCCAGCCTCTCAGTCAAACATGCAGCTGTTGTGTCCTGAGCCCAATACATTCAGTTCCAGCCCTGTTGATCCAACCAGCCACTCAGACAGTATCTGCCCACTGTCCAGCCCCAGTTAAGTATTCAACCACTCAGCTCCTCTCCTTCCTGGCCCTCCACCCCCCATGCAGACTTCCTTTCCTGCCCCAGGATGCAATGTAGTGACGTGCCTACCAGCGCAGTAAGACCGTCCATGTTCTGATGTGTTTTGCTCTGAGGAGATTACAAGGAAAAAGCTTGCCAGGGGCAGGCAGCTGCTGTTTCCCACAGCTTGCAGCAATTTGGGGGGACGACAGCAGGATGCCGTGGGGGCGAAGTGGTTCGGCGGCCCTGCTGCTGCTCTCGGGCAGAGCCATCGCATGGGCCAAGGCCAGGTAGGATCAGGACTCTGCTACTGCTGTGGACTCGGGGGCTATTGGGACCTGAGGCTCATGCATGGATTAAGTTAACTATTAGGTTAATCTTGATATGGGTGCTGAGCAAGGTTGTTAAAACAGTTTTCTGTAACTCCACACTTTGGTTTAACTTTTTTAATTTCCATGCTTCTGGTGCTTTTTGGTGTTTTTTTTAGGGACTTTAGTTTAGGATTTTCTGTATCATAGGACAGACTCTACATGCTGTGACATAGTTTGACAAAAAACACTTTCTCAAGGCTGGCTGTGTGAGCAAACTGTTGCATTCTCTGCAAGCTAGGAGGCTTGCAATGGAATTCAGCCATGAGGATTTAACAGTTTTGATTCATGCGAGCCGCTTTTTCAAGTGGATTACATTGTTTCTTATTGGGGTAACTTTGTGTTGTTTAACACAGTGCTGAGTATGAACGTAAGACAATAGTTTGACATTTTGCCCATTCTTCTCTCAGACTGGATGGTTTCCTGTTGATTGTGTGTATTAGTTTGGGGCCCATTAAACAAAACACTCTGAGATTTTCAGTATCCCTGTTTTCAATTGTCTATATTAAAAATAGCATGGAGAATGTGTTTTGTTTTGTGGCTAAGCTTTATAACTTGTTGGCATGGTGAAGAGTATTATTACCAGGTTTAAAAATAAGACAATGCTGCTTGATTCTTGAGGCAAACAATGAAGATTTCTTCTCCTTTTCTTCTTTATGATTTGTCCTCTGAGGGTATTCTATGGAGATGTTGCAGGCATACTTTGTGTTAGGTCATTTTAGTTACTGGTCAGGCTCAACACTCGTATGAAAAACTGTAGAGGTTGAAGTAGCTGGTTAGGCTTCGTAGGAAACTGTGTGAAAATGGTCTATTCACATCCTCAGCTAATAGATTGGCCGTCATCAGTATGACAAGAAAGAATGACAGTGCTCACAAACAATGTGGACAGACCTGTTGCACTTGAGGAATTTGAGAAACGTTCTCTTGCAATACCTCGTTCTCATAGAGATGGCATCACTTTCACACTCAGCCACCTGAAAGTTATTCATGGCAAAAGTAACGAGGGTTCAGGTATGAGGTTGAACTATCATCTGCATATAAGGCCTGCTTTGATACACATACCACTTCATTAGCTGTCACATCGCAAGTATGTACTGTTTCATTTGACATTTTCTGTTTTCAATGCAAGCTCAACCCAAAGTTTCATCCTTTGATCCATTTGATTAACTTAATTCTAATAGTAACAGCAAAGCAAATAGCTGACGACATGCTTCATCTTTTTAACAAAGAACCCTTGATTAATAAGCTCAAGTCAAGTTGTATTGTCTAGCTTTCACTAAAAGGCCAGTAAAGTTCACGTCCCAGACCCAGGTCATTGTCTCATTACAGACCGAAGTGTTTTAACTAGTTTTAAAAGAAAAAAAGTCAAACATACTTGTTTAAACCAGCTTTGATGGCCATCAGCCATGCAGGGCGTGTCACCTCAGGGTGGCGAGGGAGGGGACAGGTATGAGTGATGTATTGATGTGCAGAGTGTCGTCACTCTGTCGTGCATTCCAGCTCCACACCACACAGCCACTCAGTAAAGTCTTCACAACACTTCCTGTCAGTGCACAGAGAAACCAGAGCAGTGGACAGATTTACACCACACTCACATGATGTCCCACCAACAGGACTGGATACAGCTAGGTTTTGTGCCGGGTTTGTAATTCCTGGATTCCTTTAGCATTGTGGCTATGGGAGGTGGAGAGGAGGTATTGGTGAGCAGTATCGGGTCCACCATGCAGTTTCCACACACCAGTTTGAACCGTTTCAGGCTCCGTCCTTTCCAAAGCCCGGAGGGGAGAAAGCGCATAAAGCCATCTTCCCTAAAGAAAAAAGCCAGGTATGTGTAATGAGCTGGAGCTTGATCAGCAAGGTCAAATTCATAAATGTTTTGGTAAAAGTTTGAGTGTTGTCTGAGCTTTAAGAGGATTGAGATGGCACACTGTGTGGTAAAGTTGAAAAACAACCTGGCAGTGAAGTGATAAACATGTCAGTCAAAACGGCTGCAGTTGTGGTACGGGTAGTAACACAACTGTAATATGTATATTATGTGCACCAAACTTTTTTAGATGGTGTCTCTATTGTGACAGGATTAGGTGGCTAACCCCTGTCCAAACAGTTAAAACACATGGTAATTGTACAGTAGTTTATAGACTTCCTTTGTGGTATAGAAAAAAAGCTTTCTTGAGAATTTGTCATTTTAATGTCAAAATAATTCTCAGATAGTTTTACATGGTTTCAATCTCATTTCTTTTTTGCATTCCCAAAAGTTTAAGTGTATTCAGAGTGCCCTGCTGTGAGTCAGCTGTCTGCAGATCTCTGAGCTCTAAGGCTTGATGTGTTTAATCCTTACGAGTAGCAGGTTGTGAGCACATGTTATGGCTTTAATCAGCTGTGTGTGAGGGATGTGGTGAGCCAGATGCTGTATGAAAATAACATTTATGTTTGCATGTTTATATTGCTCATTATGAATGCCTTTTATCTCCCCAAACGGATTCCCATATCTAAACTCAAGTTAGTGGCTAATGTTGAATACTGATCAGATAATAGATCTTATAATTCAGTTTCCTTTTAAATCTGTGTGTCTCTGTCGGTAATTACTTCCAAGTGAAGACATTAATAAAACAACATCATATATAGGTTTGTACAAATTTGATCTTACATGCGATTCATACAAATGGTGTTGTTACAATCTTAATGTGACTAAAAACAGTATTCAAAATGGATACGCCTGGAGCTGAAACAATTAGTCGATTTACAGAACATTTGTTAACAACAATTGGAATAACTGATTAATTGTTTGTCCTTTTTCAAGAATACATGGCAAACATTTGATGGTTTTAGCTTCTTGCTTGTGAGGATTAGCCACTTTTCTCTGTTTTATATCACTGTAAATAGAATATCTTTGAGTTTAGGTCTGCTGGTTGGACCAAACCAGTAATTTGAAGATTGAACGTCTATGGTGTAATTGGTTATCTTCCACTATTTTTTGATATTTTATAGACTAAACACTTGACTGATAAATCGGAAAAGTAACTGACAGGTGCGTATTGTCTGTCTTGATGTCGTCAGTAATAGCTGCATCATTGTCGATACCAATCTAGTACGTTTGATCTGTGCATTATTTTTTATAATATGCTATAAACATTTAATGTCTGGTTTAGCTAAGTAATTTGATGGTTTTGATATTTTGAGAGAGGACATCTTGGATGTTGGATGTCTTTCCAGTGAAATTAAAGATTGGACTCAACATTACTGTCACATTACTACTAAGATGTATGTTGGAATGTTAGAAACCAGTAAAACAATCAATTTTACTTGACTATATTTGACAGTTTATGATTAATGTAAAGGCTTTAATGCAGTGTAAAATTAAGATATTGGGGATAGTGACCCATCTGCAAATTGGTTCCAAGACAGTGATTTCTTTCACTACTGTTCACCTAGTCTCGCATTGCCAGACCTTCCTCCACATCGCTGCACAAGAGGGTCCTGCTAGTCCACACACCATTCTGGGATGGGAGAAAAACATGCTCTGGTTAATTGGCATTTCTTTAAACCAATCACAATCGTCTTGAGCGGAGCTATGCGCCGGACGGAGCAACCTTGGCTCTGCAAAATAGCCTTGGGAAGGAACTTATTTTGGTGGAACATGTGGAAGTTCAAAAGTTGTTTCGTGCATCAGAAAACTCAGATTGGACAGATAGTCTAGCTAGCTGTCTGGATTTACCCTGCAGAGTTCTGAGGAGCAGTTAACCAGTCCTCATAAATCCACCAGAGTTTAAAATGCAGCACAAAGACAGCGGAAGGTACTACTGTGAACTAATGTTCACCTTACCAGATTTTTCTCATTCAATGGCATTGTTACTTGTTTTGTATTCTTGCTAGGACGTTATAGTATAAGACCCTACAGGGAAATGACAATTACTATTTTCTATTTCTCTTTTTGCTATTCCAGTTTTTTTTAGGCTTTTGAAAAATTAAGAATCTAATTAAACTCACACCTCCAGACATCACAACCCACCCAGAAATAGGAACTAAATTTCAAACCACAGAGATTTAGTTAGAAGCCACAAATGTACTGAGTACACACAGAGACCTTAAAAAAAAGTATTTATTTCCTGTACATGTCCCGGTGCCCGTCCTTTTTTCGACACACAGAGACTGTTGGCACCTCTTTTCCATTAGTCATCACACATTTATAATGTATGATTAATGTGAGAGTAACAACTGACATTTAAATACACACACACACACACACACACACACACACACACACACACACACACACACACACACACACACAGCCTACCGGTTTGTGCAATAGAAATTATGTACAGGGTTATTTGCATATACGTAGAGCTCAAAACGCATTTGAAGACACACTCTACTGCCAGGTGGGAACACACTTACTGTAGAACTTTCCGTTTGTGATGGGATCACTCAGATATGCTATTACTGGAATACCAGGTGCAGATTAAGATGCAGAAACTGGTTTAACATACCAAAGCATTGATCTGGCTTCAACTGACATGCAGTTGGTTTGAAAATTAATCAGAAACTTCTCAATAAGCTCATTGTATAAGAGCTGAACTATGATGGTTATTTTTGTCTCTGACAACTATCATGCCATTGTTTCTCTTCGCTCATATGCCTGAGTATGGCATTACTGAGACACTGTCAAATGTGGTTTGGTATGTCTTGAGATTTGCTTACTAGAGGAATGTGACTGGACCGCAAACCAATGAAGTGACTCAGCTGACCACTTCCTGTGTCTGTCACATTTAGTGCCCTGAGGGTGCAAGTGTGTCTGCAGCTGAGTGAGTGTCATTGTTGTTAGAGAACAGTACCCTCTTTTGACGCCGGCTGCATTTTTCCTGCTCGTTTTGGAAAAGAATCTGACATAATCTATGATTTATTTATTTTAAATTGTTCATTGCATGTTTTGTCTTTAATTGTTAGTGGGTATATATCTGTTTGTAAGTAGATATAGGGGTGTGACCCATAGGGAAACAGATCTCACATTGTTACAGGGACATCTAGTGGATCTACAGGGTACTATGCCTTCAGGCCACATTTTACAAGAACAATAGAGGACCCCCCTTTGTGTCCGCTCTCGCCATCGCTCTCCTCATTCCGGCCCTCCCTCCATCCTGCTCCTTTTGTCTCTCCATCTCTCTGGGCTCTCCCGGCTGATCCATTCTTCCCGCATCGCTTCAGTCCTCATTTCTTCTTTTTTTGTACGTGTCTTTGTGTTTCTGCTCATTTGTGTGCATGCATGTATGCGATTTCTTTACGTGTGTGTTTGTCTGTACCAGAAATCCCAGCCCCACCGAGATGAGTGTGGAGCCCTGGGCCAGCCCGCAGGACCAGGCAGCCGCTGAGCACTCACACAGCACACACACGCCGTCCTCCCAGGATCAGGAGCAGCAGCCTGACAAACTCTGCCTGGACTCATTCTGGAGTGAGGTGGAGACCATTCGACAGGGGAGTGGCTACACAGACCTCGACAGCACCAAGAGGGACTCCAGACAGTCAGAAGGTAAATACTGTGAATCCTGCGCTGATAGATTTAGAATGAATAGAAAGAGATTAGAAGTCATCATGAGTTCATGTGGTAGAATTACAAACCATCAGTGCTTAACACAGCTGCTACTGAGAGCCTCCATGGCAACATATCAGGTTTCGCTCATGCAGCAAAGAAGCGCTCATCACCATGACAACACTATCAAGCACTTTGTGGCAGGGAGTGTTTTATGTGCACAAGCCAAATTGCCATTCATGATGGGAATGCTCTTTTATTGTGTTTATTAATCCTGATTTTTGCTAAATTACCTAATCACTAATGTCATACTACTTACTCTGAAACACACATTTCTCCATCAATGCAGTCATACATAAAACAAAATCATACCTACTTTTACTAAAAGAAACTATTGTATTTGGGAGTTATGTTACAGCCAGTGATGCTACAATGACTTCCTGTTTATTTAGGGTTTTTTTAAGATTATTTTTGGGCATTTTTAGGCCTTCCTTGACAGGACAGCTGAAGACATGAAAGGGGAGAGAGAGGGGGAATGAAAAGGCCGCAGGTTGAAATCGAACCCTGGCCCGCTGCGTTGAGGAGTAAACTCTCTATATATGGGCGCCTGCTTTACCAACTGAGCCATCCGGGTGCCCTGAATTCCTGTTTTCACAGTTGATCCCTTTTGATTAGACTGTGCTACCGGTGTTTCCTAGAGACTGATTTAACTAATTAAAGTCTAAACCAGCTTAACAGTCCTTAAGTTTTAATTAAATACATCACTGGTTAAAAACTATCTACTAGTTCCTACAGACTGAGAAGGGACTTTATGCACAAACATAGTCCAGTCATTTAGTCAACATTTTTATACATACATTTGAGTTTTTATACAAATTATAATGTAATATAGTAAAATCCTGCATTTTACTATGCATTGTATCTACAAGTTGTTGCTGTCGTCCCTATGTATTTAAATGTGGACTGTTGGGATATTTCTGTTATTTGTTTGTGTCTCAGAAGGCGAACAGGAGGAGCAGTGGTTGGCCGATGCTGGTTTATCGACCCTCATAAGCGAGGATAGCGAGGATGTAGACAACGCGGTGCTGCTGTTGACTCTGACCCGGACCCAGGCTGAGGCCGTCCAGCGGCGACTGGATTCCTACACGCTGTCGCGCCGCAAAGGAACAAACCCGCACCGCGCGACGTGCGTGATATCTTCAACTCCCCCATCACTCAGGTGAGAACTTTGAAATACCTCTACAAAATGTTTAATCCTGCTAGTCTAAGGGAAGTTGTTCTGTAACTCACACTGCCTCTGACACCCTGGTAGAGGAGGAAAAGGTAGCTCTTCATGGCTTCAAATAATCTACATAACAGATTGTGGAAATTTGTGAGTGACTTTACATCCACCAAAAAAACGCAAAGACCAGTCTTAGGATTACTGTTGGATTCTATTATACAAGTATACAGCAAGCAGAGTTAGTCTGAGTCAAAGCTGCATGCAGTAAAATATAAAATTACTCATTTCCCTGGTGAATTTCAGGCCTCAGTGAAGAAGCTTCTGTTGTTCCAATGTGTTGTGCTGTCTTGTTCCATGCAGAGGGGCTGACCAGTGACAATAGAAGCAAATCCCATGTAAAGGCCAGGCTTTGTCCTCCCTGTCTGTCTAAGCATCACTGAGAGGGGAATAGAAACACTGTTCAACTGATCATTATCAGTCCTTCATCAAAGGAAACACTCTTCATATCCATCTCCATCTCCTCAGTGGACAATATAAAACACTACCTCTATTCCCAGTGTTGGAGAAAATATTACAGGACTGATATTTTTAGGTAAAGTTGTTCCTTAGAGAAAGTGTTGTATATGTGTACACAGACATCCATTGTATGTCTGTCTATCCTGGGAGAGGGATCCCTCCTCAGTAGCTCTTCCTTTTTATCTACATCAAAGTTCTAAGGACAGAGGGTGTTGTATGCTGCACAGATTGTAAAGCCCCTTGAGGCAAATTTGTGATATAAATTTGACTTGACTTGACATGTGTTTGTGACGTTTCACCAGACCCTTCTGCCTGAGTCCCAGCAAAGTGAAGACCCTGCTCAAAACAGCATGGCATCAGTTGCCAAAACAACACTATCAGGTAAGAACTACATACAGTAGTACTATTACAGTAAAACTAGCTGACCCTAGTTTTGAAAGTACAAAACCTAAAAATCTATGATTTGAACAAATTAACCACTAGTGTACTTTGATCATTGTATCATCTTCCAAACTCCTCACAGATTTAACTACCTATTAACTACCTGACATGTCTTTAACAGGACTGTGAGGTCTAATGGTTCAGTCAGTATGTTCTAATTGGATCAGATTTAATGAATTAACTGCTGCCAAATGTTTTGTTCCTCTTGTTCCCTCCTGTAGCGTGCAACCACGATTTTTTTTTGTTTTTATTTCACTACAGTGGACTTCCTTGAGTGAACTAATAGATTGGAGTGTGTGTGTATGTGTGTGTTTACCACTCAGCTATGACAGCGGAGCATCAGCGAGGCACTCCCAAAGAGGAAGTCTTCATCACTGATGTGGCTTACTGCGAACAGGCCGTCATCTTCCTTAAACAGGCCAAACTGCCGCAGAACAAAAGCCAACGTAGAAAAGAGGATGGCACCCTGCCTGTAAGCACCAAATCACTTCCCCTCTTCTACTCATGACTGTAGGTCCCGAAGCCTTCAGGAAATCTGTTGAAAGTTTTAAAACGTTATTTCTTATAGGGAACTTTGTAAACATCCCAGTGATTTATTGAAATGGGAAGACAGTTAGGGCATAAATGGGTACTGTACTGACACGTTTGACAATAATTTTGTTGGGTGTGTACTTTCACACCCACCAAAATTATTGTAGGAAACAAAAAGAAGAAAAGAAGTACAAATCAGAACATAATAATTGCACAGTTTGTGGAAGGGCAATGTACATACGTACACAATAAATAATAACCCTAATTAACCATCCTTTTATCTTTGGTTATGGATTACCAATAAATCTCAGTAATGTGGGCTCTAGATATTGCATTTCAGTCTTTGTTTGAACCGAAATATTTTGGGTTTTGGGTCATTTTCATGTCAACCTGTTAAGACACACACGCACACACACACGCACACACACACACACACACACACACACACACACACACACACACACACACACACACACACACACACACACACACACACACATAAACGTTAGTGTAAGCCAATTCTAATTAGCTCAGCTGTTGGTTAGATAACAGTGTTAAAGAGAATAAAATAATGAAGGAATTAGCTCAAAACAAAAGAAGAGTTGTTATGTAACAGAGTCCAGTAGATTTATTTTTTCTATTTCAGGCTAATTAAGTTTTCTCAACAACAGGGAAAATAATGTTAAACATGTTAGATATAACTGAATGGATACTGTTGCCACACTTATACCGCTTAGAGTATTAATCAAGGGAATGGCTGATGCAAATGTAAATGATTTGACGCTGTCGCCATTTTCTTTATCCTATTTTGTCTTCCTTCCTTCCTTTTTTTTCTTTCCATGCTTCTCTGTCTTTCTTTACCTCTTCACCTCCACTTCCTATCTCTTAACTCCAATCCACCACTCCTCACTTTTCTCTGCCTTCACTCTCACATTCTCAGCGGGTGATCTGCCCTAAGTGCCGTCTCGGAGTGACTCGTATTCAGGATCTCTCACACAGTGACATGAAGAAGGTGCGTCAGCTGGCTCTCATCGACATGACGGCGCTGTGCGACCTCTTAGAGCTGGAGGTCAAAAGGCACAAAACCAGCAAGAGGAAAATCCCAGGTATGGTAGCAGCCATACAAAGGGAGCACTTTAAAAACACACACACACACACATGCACGCACGCGCGCACACATGCATGCATGCAGGCAACTGTTTTTCCTTTAGACAACAACATTTTAACTATGTGCAGTGTTTATATGTAAGCCTATCAAATCCAAGAAAAACAATGACTCAAACTGGTGCTTGAAAGGTTGTCTTTCTGTTTCCCTGCTGTCTGGAATTTAAATCTAAATATGCACATGTACCCTGTTTCTGTATACATAACAGCACTGGAAATAAGACTAAACTATTGTTACACATTCTTTAGCAGTACATTAATCAGCCAAGTAGTCCTAGCATTTTTTGGTTAGTCACAGTTTCACACACTGCAGTTTCTGTATGTTCGCACACTGATTTACAAGGAATTCCACTGAAGCAATAATGTGGAAGTGTGGCTATAGGCACACACACATAACACAGGAAAATATCTCCTTTATGCAAGTAATGCAATGCGAGGCAGAGAACAAATGAATGACATCTTATGTCTTTCACAGAGAGCACGCTCTACGGGGTGCCGCTGGCGACGCTGCTGGAGAATGATCAGAAAATAAAGCCCAACACCTCGACTCCTCTCTTCATGCAGGCGGTGAGAACCCGTAATACACACGTGTTTATATGACCTTAAAAATAAATAAAACATAAGTGTATGAAGAAGAATAGGAGGTGTTCATTTAGCCAATAATCAGCCTATGTGCCTATAAGATATCAGATCTGCTCTTTCCTCTGCTCTGACACAAGATGACAGTTTACATCTTTGTCACCATATTTTGCACAGCATGTGTTCGGCACATTTTTGCTTTGTTGAACCCACAAATCATGTCTTCAGATAGAAGCACATAAAAAAACCTCAGGGTCCTCTAAATGTGAAAAGCTTTGACCACACCCTGTATGTAGCAGCAGTTACTGAGAATAACCAGCAGAGGTGAGCGAGTGATTCTTATCTACTGATGCATGACTCTCTGCTAATGTCTTTCTCTACTTCCTCTCTCTCGCTCTCTCTCTGCAGCTGTTGTCGTTTTTGGAGAAGAAAGGTGTCGATTCGGAGGGGATCCTACGGGTTCCAGGATCTCAGTCCAGAATCAAGGTACAATTATTGGAGCCACTCATTATTTCTGTGACACAATGCTGACACAATGCACCTTTTTTGGTGGTAATTTTATGTATAAAGCAAAGAAATTAAGGAAAAAAAAATGTTTCATGATCTAAAGGGCAGCAAAATTATAGACACAGTTAAATGTCAGAAGTGCCTGAACAGCAGTGACGAAAATCAAACAACTTGACTTAGTTTAATTATAGTTGACATTTAGAAAATTCCAATGGATTCCAACTGAATCAATTATGTTCTTTTCAACCTCTGCTGCCATATTCACCTTCTGATACAGCATTTAATGCAGCACATGCACAGTAGATGGTGAATCAATTTAACTAAAGCACACAGAAGAGGGCGCCATTTGGCAGCAGGACAGATTACTGGGATAGATCCTGTTACAGATAATAGATTTGAAAACAATGATAATTGAGAGAGAGAATGAAATAAACTTAATTTTTTTTACTTTATATTAGTGAACCAAGATATTACACCATTTCAACAATATTTTTGTTCCCCAACATTTTTTTTTACTAACTCAAAATATGTTGCATATTTGATAATAGTTCAACTATTAAAGGTGCCATGACATAGTGCTCTTTGGATACTTTTTATATAGACCTTAGTGGTCCCATAATACTGAATCTGAAGTCTCTTTCCCAAAATTCAGCCTTGGTGCAGAATTACAGCCACTAGAGCCAGTCCCACAATGAGCTCTTAGTATGTGCCATTTCTGAGTCTGTAGCTTTTGAGGTGGAGAGTGGGGGGCAAGGTGGAGGCTGGCGGTGTGGCCTTGACCAAATGCTACTTTGCGCATTTGAAAACCATGACGTCTCTTTCATCGGTGGGCCAAATTCTCTTGACAGGCAAAGTAAAGAAAGGGGAGGTAGCCTTGCCCTCATGACCTCATAAGGGGCAAGATTCCAGATCGACCCATCTGAGCTTTCATTTTCTCAAAGGCAGAGTAGGATACCCAGGGCTCCATTTACACCTATCACTTTTTCTAGCCACTGGGGGAACATATAGTAACGTTAAAAAACCTCATAAAGTGAAATCTTCATGCTATGGGACCTTTAATGTACTACAGTTGTGTCACTATATTTTCTCTTCTGTCCCAAGCTCATGAAGGATCTACCACCCTCAGCATATTCTGCCATTTTGTTCTGATTTTAGATCCACAAATAGAGGCAGGAATCAACAGGAGTCTATGCTCTTAATCCAGTGCTCAAAATATTTCCTGAAACATTTTAGTATTTTTATAACACATGAGGAAGCTGTGTTCGCCTCTGGCTGTAAAATAAGAATCAGTAACACAAGGATAGAGCTTATATACTCTTTTAAACTCATAAGGAAATAGAGACTGATAACACGGCCAGGTAATTAGCTTTGACCTCATGCCTGTGTTTCTATCCATGAAGAGTTAGTTTGATACTAATGAGCTTTAAATAGCTGCTCCAGAGCCATGTCAGCTCTGTGAGTGACACATCTCCACATCTTTATAACTCAAAATAACTGTCACTGAATAACGTCACAAACACTGGAAATTTATTTATTTGATTACGCTATTTTTCATGTCTGGCAGGTGGAATTACACATTGACAGTTCATCTCTGCTCATTATAGACTGTATAAAACTAGGTACTCATGCAGTTCTGAAAGCTTCTCGTTGTTTTCTACCTGCAGCATCTGCAGCAGTACTTGGAGAGCCACTTCTACTCAGGGCAGGTCAGCTGGGACGAGGTGAGTCCGAACGACGCCGCTGCGCTACTCAAGAAGTTCATCCGGGAACTGCCCGCTCCTCTGCTCACCGCCGAGTACCTCAACACCTTCAGTGCAGTCAGAGGTCAGTGTGCAACATTTTGAATATTTTATCAAATTCAAAAGCATTGAATTGAAAGTGCAACCAGTTAAGTGCCATTTACACACTCCTCATATTTTAAAAGAACAAATGTCTGTTGTTTGGATGAAAGACCTTTCAGTTTCAGGACACATCACAAAGTATGCTGCTCCTCTATAGTAACAAGGGCATAAGCGTAACTTTGGGTTCAACATTTCACTTCATTTACACTTCATTTTCTGCATTCTGATGATTTTTTTCTGCAACAATTTGTGCCTTTTTCTGCAACAAGTTATGGTGCTGCAACATTAAGATGAACAAGTTGATAGCCTTTTAAGAGACGTCTCTGCATTGTGACAAAGCAACTGTAAAAGATCTGCTAAATTCACATTCGTCTCACCTTAATAAAAAAAGAAAAATGGATTGATATTAATATGACCTGATTGATGCCTCACTTGTGTTTAGTTTGTGGGAAGAATCAGTGCAAAGTGATAAATGACGTGTGACCACAGAGACATAAGCTAACAAATCTAATGACCACCTGTCTCAATGTCATTAATCTTTAGATATCCCATTACTCTTAGCCAAAGGCAAAGGAAATGAAGAGGGTGTGTGTGTGTGTGTGTGTGTGTGTGTGTGTGTGTGTGTGTGTGTGTGTGTGTGTGTGTGTGTGTGTGTGTGTGTGTGTGTGTAAACCTGTCTTAAGTTTGCTTCCTCTTCCTTCAGACATCACAGAGCTGAGGCAAAAACTCCACATGTTAAACCTGCTTATCCTGCTGCTGCCTGAGCCCAACAGGAACACACTGAAGGTACACACTGAAAACACACACACACACACACACACACACACTACAACACTTCAACAATGCACATCATAAAGTAAAGACAAAAATAGTTATCACACATTTTAGCAAATTTGAATAGACTGAACACACACTGATACTCCCTTATTACATGATTCTTGAACACTGTGTATGTATGCATTTGATAATAACATACGATTTTTGGGGGAGTTTCCTGATTTAGTCAGATTTGTGAAACTTTCTGTCAGAAGAAATCCGCTTTGGCCACGTAAACACTTTTTGTTTTGACAGTTATCCTTCTAGGTTCTTATGTGCACATACAGGAGTGGAATAAAGCTTAACACATTAATTCAAGTACTGTAATTACACTCAGTACAACTTTGAGGTTCTTAAATATTTCCATTTCATGTGGCCCTTTATACTTTTATTCCACTTCATTTCAGAGGGAAATAATGTCCTATTTACTCCACTGCATTCATTTGTCAGCTTTAAAGCTGTAGCATTAGCATTCACCACACCCTACATGCTCTTCTTAAGGTTGACAGAAATTCATCTCAGTTTACACATTCCTACAACATTCCAAAGCTTAGTTTTAGTAAAGTTTCATAATGCATCACTTTATTGTTCTGCTTTTAATCCACATTTTAAACTCTCTGCTCTGTTACATAACGGCTTGCATCAACCATGAGTCACTTTCAGTGACACAAGTGTACAGTCAGCTTGGCTTAAGAGCACCAAATCCAGCTGAACTAATTACTATGACTCCAGTGGAGGCAGCTGAAACTGTACATTAACATACTTCTCAGTAGAGGTGTTGCAGATGATTCAGTCACTGTGATAATTACCTTTTACTCCATTTTGTGCTTCAGTGTAAGTAACCAACGTTTACACATTGGTCAGTTAAAAGTGAGTGAGTGTGTTTCAACTCTGAAAAAACAAAACTAGAATGTTCAACCACCACATTAGATCAAATTTTATGTAAAAAAAAAAAGAAAGAAAAAGATTTGATTTCACGTTATCTGTAAGCATGTCTCCATCTGTGTGTCCTTCAGGCCCTCCTCGAGTTCCTCAGTAAGGTGGTTTCCAGGGAGAAGAGAAACAGGATGAACCTGTGGGCCGTAGCAACCATCATGGCTCCCAACCTCTTCCTCCATAAGGCAGTCCCCAGCAGACTGACTGAGGGGGCAGAGAAAGGGCATGCGGAGAAGGCAGCTGATGTCATGAGGCTCCTCATCCGCTACCAGGACCTGCTCTGGACGGTAGGACCGTCCACAAATCACCCAGAAATATAATTGTGTAATTATTTATAGGCCATTGTTGCTAAAGAGTAATGTAGCAACACTCCTGTATGTTATAAAACATAGAATGTTATATGCTTGTTGTCATCTAGCAAGTTGGAAATTAAATATTAGCCAAAACTGTAATTACTCTAATTAAATGTTGTGTCACGTTCCCTTTCTCTTCAGATCCCTAATTTTCTGATGAGCCAGGTGCGTAAGCTGAATGAAAACAGTAACCGGCGTTACCAGTTCTACGATCGCCGCATCAAGAACCTGCTGAGGAAGATCCACACAGACAGCCGTGAAAAACCTGATAAAAACACCTCAGATGTGAGCTGCTTCCCATTCCCACGCTACATCACACACTCTGCTTACAGTAGACCCGGGCTACAGCAATATCTAATACAATATACAGTAAATTACAGCAATAATTTACTGAAACAAATCTAAAAATAAAAATGTGTTACTGTATAAGCTGCATGTTGTCATTCAAATGTAATAAGCTGTTTGTTGCGGAAACGTCATTGTTTTGTTGTTATTACAATCCAAAGTTAATAAGGTGATAAATATTCTTTTACTCTTGTTCTTTGCTCTGCAGCCGTGCCGTACGGTGAAGATCCAGGTCGGGGATCTAGTGAGCGGCACAATGGAGTTCCCGTTCAACGTCAACTCCAGAGCTTCAGACCTGCTCGCCCAGTTTCAACACCAGTCCCTCCACAGCCCCGACAATGGGAAGGGCAAAATGCGAAGGTATGATGCCACAGAGTCTAAATGACTACATTCTAATGACAACTCTCAACTTTGATTTTGTTGCATAATGTGCACAGCAGTTATGTTTTATTGTAGTAGATGGTGTAGTAAGGGTGTCACTTTTGTCACCTAATGAATACTCTATAACCACGACGTTCCACTTCCGGAAATTCCGCCGGATGTCCCTCTTTTCGGGCGGATGTCCGTTACCTTCCACTTTCTTTGTGTTGGAATTTTAAACTCCAGTGGATTTATGAGGACTATGGTTAACTGCTCTTTAGATCTCTGCAGGGTAAATTCAGACAGCTAGCTAGACGATCTGTCCCATCTAAGCCTTCTGTTGCACGACTAAAACAACTTTTGAACGTACACATGTTCCACCAAAACAACTTCCTTCCCGAGCCTATTTTGTAGCGGCACCAGGCCTGCTGCCGGTGCTTAGCACTGCCCACAATGATTGTAGTTGGCTTAAAGAAATGCCAATAAACCAGAGCACGTTTTTTTACCCATCCCGGAATACTGTGTGGACTACCCAGACCCTTCTTTGCAGCGCTGTGGAGGAAGTTCTGGCAAAGCGAGACTACCTAATAAAAGACATATTATGTGCTTTTAAGGAAAAAAGCAGCAACATAGGTGTTATATGTCTCTCAACAGAAACGGCTCTGTGGCGTATCCGGACTGTGCCCTGTATGAAGTGGGAGGGAATATTGGTAAGTTGGACTAGCGTTTTCTCTAGTCAGAGTGGCGCTGACATTTGCATGTCTTTCTGCTCATTGAGCTGATGAGGTTAGCATGGTCTTACATAATGAACTGTTCAAGTGCCAAAGAAACACAAGCGGTGCATCTGCAGTTATCAGAGCAGACAAAAGCTTATTACACATATGTCTGTGTGCTCACAGAAGAGTTGACACAGTCAGCAATAAAGAAAAAAAACTTGCTGTGCCAGTTCAGCTCTGTAATGGAAAACTTCTGAATCTCAATATTCTTAACTGAGATTATTGATTTATAATCCAAAAGTTCTGAATTGATACTAGAGATGCAAAAAAACTGGATGATCTATCGAATAGGTGATAGATAAATAATCAGGAACTATTTTAATAATTGACTAACTGGTACAGTAAGTTTTTAAGTGAAATGTCCCCCAAAAATCTGTAGCTACTCAGTATCAGTATCAAACAAAATAAGACATTTAAAGACGTCAACCTTGGACACATTTTCACAAATTTCTTACACTTAATAGGTCAAACAATCGAGGCAATAAGAAATGTGAAAAATATTCGTTAGTTGCAGCCATAATTGATATATTAAATGAACAACTAGGGTTTCTAGTTCATTATTCTGTGTGTTTTCTGCAGGTGAACACTGCCTGGATCCCGACGCACACCTTCTGGATTTGTACAACAGTAACTCTGGAGGAGAGTGGGTCATCAAGCTGAAACCCAACGCTAGCAGAGGGCTGTGAAGGATGGGAAACAGCTTGCCGGAAAAGGACAAATGCATAGCGTAAAAAAAAGGATCAAATCCATGCAGCCGTCTCTTCTTGTCTTTTTCGTCCTTGGATCAACAAGGGAGAAGATGACAGATGGAGGAAACAGAAACATAGAGAATCTGCCAGGAGCAGAGCCTAAAACCCCCATCTTCCTTCTCTTTTTTCCCTTTGCTCCATCATACCTCTCCTGCTTTGCTGCGGGGATGCAATGTAGAAAGCCACTGATGTGACTCATTACTTCATACAGGGAACCTGCTGCATAGAAAACAGAGGAGAGAGAGAGAGAGAGAGCAGCTTGGCAGTTTGGTTTGCCATCTTTTCTCTCAAGCAATCATCTCCAACCATGAGTGAGCAGATGGGGATGCAGAGCACCTCTGGTTATAGGGAGCACAGGTCCCGCCTCCGGCTCAGGACAATCAGACAATGTGTTTTCATATCCTGGGTTTCATTCAGTCTTTTGTAAAAAGCTGAAACTTGATTCAGTAGCTCTACAAGAATATTCTTGGCTAAAATGGTGTCTTATCCTGCATTTGTTTTACAAAAAAGAAAAAAACATTTATTTGGAGATTCATCAATTACTTTGGAAACAGCACTGTCAACACGAGGTCCATTCTGCTGCTAAATGAACATACATTTTCTAGGAGAGACTTACCTGGGGAAATCAGGTTTCTGGAAGCCCCCTACCATAAATCAGATTTCTCGTTTACATGACATGAGACCAGTTTACTGGAGAAAGTCGACTGTAACTTAGTCACTCAAGTGACCATTTAGCTTATGATATGGACAGAAAAACTTGTGTCCTGCCCTTTTTACTGATGATTAAAAACCAGGAAGAGAAAAATATTGGAAACTGAAAGCTAGTGGAACAGAAGCTAACCTGGAAATGGAGCGGGTCTTCAGCTCTTTGTAAGCATACAGTTACCAACTGATCAATCAGTTAATCAACCGGCTGATACCTCTAATCTCTCTCTCTCTGCTAACCGTTTTTCTAGCTCAGACATTTTGATCACAAAGTAAACAAAGACGGAGGGTTTTTCTCTGTATTGACTCTGTTTGTCTGTGCCATTCAAAGAGGGACAGAGACCCAGATGAACCAATACCTTCTTATCTGTGAAACCCTGCAATCTCCTGGGCCTTATAAAAAAAGAATCCATGGACTTCCAAGGACCCACCCCTGACTTGTACAGAACAGTGCTCAAAGAGACTTTTCCTTTTTTGATACCAAGGGATTTGGTGTCACAACCTCAAGGACAGTTATTGCACCTCTAAAGGGAATTGTTAAGGACACACAGTGAAGCTGGTCTTCAATTCTCATTTTTAAACACATGAAAGTGCCAAAAGTACTGAAGTGACTCTTTGGGGTATACTGGGATTATTGTTATTTATATGAATGTAATGCCATTGTTGCATCTGTATTTGATGAGTATAATGTAGGCTAGAGAGACTTTGTGGAGTTACTGCACTCAGTGTAACAGTATGTTGAGTTAAGTCACCATACTCAGTGTGGGAATTTGTAGTGTTCTTGTACATACAGTATTGCTTCATATTTTCTTTACACCCTACACACTACAATAACATAAATGTGTAAATATTCATGCACATACTCTGCCGTGAAGAGGCACTGAAATCACTGCAGTAGGACTGTTTTGATTGTGTTGCTACTCGAGGTATTCCAAACACATGCAAGCAGCAAATTAATGTGTTTTACATTTTGCGGCGATCATCAGATGCAAATCATTTACTACTCGCAGTCGGAGCCATGTTGGTGCGCTGCAGCCATTTTGTGGGACGTGTCTCCCACACTCCACTCAATAGATGGAGTAATGACAGTCGGTCCGGCACCAACATCCATCAACACCCTCTGCTCCATCTCTGTCACATCCCAATAATGGACCATAATGGCGGTGTGGTGCATGCATCAGAAACACGCTGAGGAATCACATTTCTTTGATAAAGGAGAAGGTAATAAATGCTGCCCTGGACCTGATGACAGCCACTGTGTGCGTGTGTGTGTGTGTGTGTGCATGTGTGTGATGAGCTTCATTATACGTCCAATTGGCCTGTCCCAGGGTCCCAGTTCAGTGTCTCGGCACGGAGCGAGCTGATGAAACTGCATTCTGCTGACAATCAGGAGAACTAGGTCACCTCTGAAGCAGCACCCCAGAGGCCAAGCAGTATGAGTCCAAAGACCCCTAGGAGCCCAGCACATGGACAAGTATTGTGTAAGCACACATAACACGATGTGGAGTCACCAAAACAGGGGGTCCAAGTTCACTCATTACATCATTTTTCTGTTGTTTGTGTTTGTACGTATGTGAATGTGTTTGTGTGTGTGAGAGAAAAAGAAGTGTCCTTTGGGCTAGATATCTCTGAAACAGTGTTATCTATATGATCACCCAGGGAGAATAAATGATAGACGGTTACAGGAACATTTGTTGTGATCAAAGTGTAGACCTCTTATTGTATTCATCAATGTCCAGCTTTTATTGTGGTGAAGATTTTAGACGTCAGTCAGCAGACGTCAGAATGTATATTTATGCCCTTTACACAAGTCATTGTTTTTAATACTTCCATGAAAATAGTATTTGCTGTAGAAAGACAAACTTTAGAAAAAATGTTTTTGTCAATAAATGTGAATCTAATGTGCTAAATGTGATTTATTTTTCCAATATGGGGTAATGGGTGTGGTAGAAAGATGGTATCAACTAAAGCATCATTCATCATTCTTGTGAATCTACAACTGCATCTCACACAGAAATAAACACACACACACACATATGTGAAATCAGAGAAAATATGAAGTATTGGTTTCATTCTGCTGCTGTAATCAATAGAGAGATTAACCTTGTGCAGGTGAAGAGGCCAGCGTTGCTCAGTTCCTTGATTAATCATCGCCACCGCTCCTGGAAAAACCATTTGCAACTAACTGCCTCATCAACTTTGATTATTCAAGGTCTCAGCGTGTCCAAATGTCCGCCTGAAAGACAAAAGGAAAACAACTAATGTGTGATATAGCATTCATTGTTTTTTTTCTTTCACAAAATTAGAGTTTAGAACTATATGTTTTGTAATTTTAGAACATACACCATGTGGGGTGTTACTGTTTGGGAATGAAGTGTTTCAATCCAAAAAGGAGATGTTAATTGTTATTAAAAAAACAGATGATTACAAAATTAATGCATGATGGATTTACTATCAGACTTTAAAAAACGGATGTAATGATCAGCATTTTTTCAAATATTGACAGATAGTTTTTCAAAATGTACTGTATTTGTATAATTTTAAAAGAAAATCCTTCAAGTAGCTTATCATATTCTCCCTTATAGAAAGCCCATACATATTTATGCCTTTATCATGCTGTTTTTCTGAGTAAATACTGTATATTTGATCCAGCCTCATTTACTCTTTTATGAAAACAAAAAAATCACTAAGCAAACCAAACTGCAGCCCTACCAGACAGAGCAGCAGCAGCAGCCAGCCTGCCAGACGCAGGCCCCTTTGGCCTGCTGCAGATCTAAATTACTGTAATCAGTGGATGAAAAGCAATCAGTAGCCTTGTGTGAGCTGTTGGCAGAACGCCTGACCCCCGGCTCTCTCCACCAATCAGACCGCTGCGTCCCATTCACAACTAATCATGATGTGCACTGAGAGCTCACCGCCTCCCTCACATTTGATGGAGGAAGCGCTCTTCTCCTGCTTTTGTCTTTTTGTGCCGGGCTGACCGGAGTCAACCGGATTGATGGGGGATGACGGTGCGAGCTGAAGCCTTTTCCGGTGCTCACATGGTGGCAGCCATGGTCCTCCCTCCTGGCACTAGCTATAGAGGCTCCACCAGTGATGAGACAGTTCGAACAAAAGTAAAGTTTCAAATTTAGACTCAAATCTGCTGCTAATGATGTATTTGGGGTGAGGCAGGAAACGGATGAAAAACCATGTTCTGGTGTTATTTGAACAGATTTACAGGACTGTTCTGAGTTGGACAGTAACTCTGTATGCCAAAGAGACATTTCTTTATTGATAAAGAGTTTGTGTGTGTGTGTGTGTGTGGGGGTTAGATTTTACTTCATTATTTATGTCTGAAAACAAATCTGAGATGGACAGCAATTCAGATGCCTGGAGCCAGACAGGTGAAAAAATCGTGTTTTGCTTACTGTCACTGTGCAGAATGACATACAGTATGTGCAGAGTTTGACAATAGAACATTGTTTTAAATATTCATCTGACAAAATGGTCCAATGTGTGATGTGGAAACTTGAAAAAATAAGAAAACATCATGTGTCTGCAGGTAAAACTTTTAAATTTTTATATTCTGGATTTTGCAGGAAGGAAGGAGGAATAGATTTTTTTGTGGAAAAAACTGTATTAGGTACAGATGGTTATTCAAAGCATGTAGTATGTTATGTCATAAAGCATGTCTGGATAGGATCTTTAAATAGCTGAATGACTAAAATATGGAAAAGTTGATGTATACGAGGATGGAGGTCTCTGAAGAATACAACTAAACAACTTTTGTGAATAACAGACGAGAAGACAAGCAAGAAGATGGGGGATGGCGGGAGAGCTTATCTGCCATGAACGAGGATGCCTCTGTCTTTGTCACATAACTGACCCCCCCCTCCCCTCTTATCTAGACTCTCTCTTTCTTACCCTCTGCCCCCCTCACTCTTTCCCACCCTCTGCTCTCCGCCAGGGGTGTATCCCAACGTTTATCTCTACCATCCAGCCCTGGTGTCTCCTAGCAACGCAGCACGGATCATTTAACTGCCCCTGCATCCTCTGTTTATCTACCCAGTTTTATAAAATATGCCAACTGCCTTTATTCACATTTTCTGTGCTTTTATGGCCCTGAAACGACCCTCTGAGCCTGGTTGGGTGTGTGTGTGTGTGTGTGTGTGTGTGTGTGTGTGTGTGTTTTTAGAGTGTAGTACTTGTCTCTCTGGCTTGAAGCACTCAAACCATATCAGTGCCACACTTGAGGCAGGCAGACAGGCAGGAGAGGCTGTTCTGTCAGGACGTGTCACTCCAGGATCCAGCAGGTGCACAAAACACACGCTAACACACACACAATCAATGTGGGAAGACAAGACTTGGCCCTCGGTCTGAAAGGCCCTCGCAGAATCAATTAGCATTTAAATTAATGAAGCGCGTAATGAAGAGAGCACTATCTCCCCTGCAGAAAGCCGACAGACAGGCGGAGAGCTGATTGTGAATCTGCATCAGGAAGACACACTGAAAGGAACATCAAAGATATTTAAATAGCCACTTCGCTCTTTATTTTCAAAAGAAAAGTGTCAAATTAAAAGCTGAGCTGCTTTAAATAAACCTACAATATGTATGTTGTGTTAATATAATCACATTTCCATATAAAAAGTGCCATTACAATAATACATAATTAAAGATAAAATGATTGCATGGAAAAGGCCGTCTTAATCTTTCAATATCCATCAGTACAAATATGCTTAAAGGAGGCTGCTTCCGGTGCAGATAACCCTAAACTGATCTACTCAGGCAGATGGGAATTTGAGCTCATTTCAGCAATTCACAATGTATTTCTCAATTTAGTATAGACTATACTTTTTTTTTTACTACAAAATGAATATTGTGGTGAGGAAATGAGGAAGACCAGCTGTGAAAGTGACAAAAAAAAGAAGAGTAAAAAATTATCAGAGAGAAATATAAATATATCAATAAATAATAGTTAGTTTAACCGGCAAGCTAACGCTTACGATGTTAGCTATGATGAAACTTAGTTGGTTTAATTTGAATAATTTAATTCTCCAGTTGGTTACCATTAAACCATTGCAGATGAGGAAGTTGGAATAAGATGATAAAATTAAAAGAGTCATACATCAAGCAATGTAAGCT
>JABXJD010000039.1:1777500-1850000 GCA_013375575.1 Percina caprodes
AAACAATAAATCCTTGATCTAAAAGATTAGAAAAAAATCACAAGGTATTAAATCCAACAGTCCGAAAGCCAAAGATATTCAATTTATAATGTAAACCAAGAGGAATGGACTTCAACTTAAGCGAAAAATGTATCATCAATCATAAAAGTCATTGGGATTCATCCTCTGGGGACTGTGAATGTCTGGACAAACTTTGCAGTAGTTGTTAGACCAATCAACCACATTTAGAAAATGCCCCCAGCTTGGCTAAAAACAAAGAGCGAGAAACTGATACTGACTGGGAATAAAAACTACAGCAAAGCCGCAGGGAGGTACCACTACACAGAGAGCTGTAAGACTAAAATGCAATAAGGCAGCAGTGGGAGTGAGAACTGGATTGTGCGAGGAGAGAGAAGGGTGCAGATATGAAGGTGTTTAATATTGTTTTCTGTTTATCTCAACTAAACCCAGCCACACAATAGAGAAGATGTTATCTCGCCCACCTAAAGGGGGAGAAACATTTCAGATCATGGTGGAAACATGATAAACTAGATGGAAGATTGAATTAGCGAGACGTCTGATCTAATAGCTTGACTTCTGTTGCTGCAGATATGACCAAAAGAATATTTCCTTCTTTTTGCCAAAGGAATGCCAAAGACAGGGCAGAACTGACAGGATGTTATAGAGTAATAGTCTAAACAGTGAATTAATTTCAACTAAAGAGGATTATAAAGAGGACCACTGTTCAGCAAACATTTGCCAAGAGTTTGGATGTACCAGAATAGAACATGTGAACATTTTGCATTAAAAGTTACCATTAACGTGAGACTGTCCTTACAAAAAAAAAGATCAGTCCCATTAGCAAATCCTCAAAAATGGCCAATAAAAGCACAGGAGGTTGTGTAAGATGGTTTTAGAACCACTAAGTTTACAGAGAGAGGAGGTCGAGGTGGATGGATGTGCCAACCAAACATTGGGCTTTAACACAGGAGACTGCTGTTCATTTCTTTAAAACATGACCACGATCATTCCCTTGCCAAGTACTTAGGTAAAAGGAAAGATATGTCTTTCCTTATACCTAACCAAGTCATTTTGTGCCAAACCTAACCTAATCTTAACCAGTGTTGATAGAAGTATCTCCTTATATAGTGTGAGGGATTTAAGATTTTAGGTATAACATACGCCACTGGTTTCAGATCATTTCAGCATGCGCCGCTTCTTGAGATAAGTAACACATGTTTCAATCCAACAAAGGGAACATTGAGTTATGTTGTTTAGTTACATTTGTTTTGCAAATCATTCAGGGTGCGTTAAAACTGACACTTTTCTGCAAGTTGATTTTCATACCATACTTGTATGAGGTGAAACTAATGGCTCAGTGGATTTTAGGAAACTAATTGGAAAAAAAGTAGTCTGCTTGTGGAAAACAGGTGGCAGTAGTCCCAAATTCGCTGTAATACATCAAAGTTACATCGCCACTGTGTCCCTGAGCAAGACACTTAACCCCTTGTTGCTCCAGAGGTGTGCAATCTCTGATATATATAGAAGTTGTAAGTCACTTTGGATAAAAGCGTCAGCTAAATGACCTGTGCTGTACTATACTAATGCAGCATAAGTGTGCAAAAGATTTGGGCTAAAATGTGCAAACCCACCATAGTACGGTCCATCGTGTTTTGTCGAATTAGGCCCTTGACACTAGCGTTAGAATTAAACCTAACCCTGTTTCCATTGAAACCACATTCAAGGGGGAAATGTGTATGCATGCAGTTCTGCCCAGCTTTGATAAACGTGAGCACATTGTGCCCACTGGAGACCAAAACATGAGGCTGTGGTCAGACAGCAGGGAGCCTTCTGATTTGTGTTTCTGTCAAACTCCCAAAGATAGAGGCGATGAAGAAAAATGAGCGTGGAAATGGAGACGTCCTGCTTAGCATATCACAGGTTGCAGTTAGTTTCAGCCAACATCTTTCTCTACAAATGTGACATATATACACATAATATTAAACCATAGCCATTTTGTTGTTAATGTCAGGTGCGAGTGTTTACTGTATAACAATGGTTGCAACGAAAGGTGAGAGGAGAAAATGTTGGTGTAATAACCTGGCAAACATAAGGCCTTTATATTGCATTTGTATGTTTTTTAAGGTCCCCATTAGCTTCTGTCTGTCTTAAATAGAAGTTTCTCTTCCTGGGGTCACGCACGGTAAAGGTTGTAAATTAAGAAATATTCACTGACTATAGTACAAATAATGCCGAAAGATTTTTCTAATGCTAAATTTAACATGGCTATTTAACATGAGCGCCACCTACATCACTCCTGTTTACTTGCCTAACATCTTATAATTACAAAAACTTGACTTTGAAAGGACTATTCTGAGATGTAGCAAATCCCTGAATATCTACGTGTTTCCTGCCTGGCTAGCTTGCCCTCTGCAGCTGTGTCTGTGTTCCTCAATGTTCTGCTTAAACAGTACAAGAGCGAGATCAGAAAGCAATCAGTGTTAAATTGTAGACACACAAGGAGAGAGCCTGAGGGCCGGTGTTGAGAGGAGTGAGAGAAGTTGAGTATATTGACAGGTTTGTATGAGATGTGTTACTGCAGTTGCCCTCAGGGACGCAGCTCACACAACTCAGGCAGAAAGAAACAGGCTAGATTAACCTCCAGTCTGTCAATAACAGTGAATAAGAGATGCTTTTGCAAGAGTAACAGAAACATGTGAGTGGTGTGTAGGACATTAGTGTGTTTTGGTAATATTTTAAAGGCCCTGGAAATGTATTTTCCCAATTAGCTTTAAGGAGTAACTGTTTTCTTATTGAACATACAATTGTTTTTATAAAAGTTTGAACAGTTTTGGTTATTTCACATGAGAGATTTGTGTATTTCTGTTTTCTCTGAGCCCTTCTCACTGGCTTGAATTAGGTGGGGCAATGATGGAAAAAGGTGATGTCATGTAATTTAGTAAACCAATCAGGATTAAGCAACATTTGGTTGGCTAATTTTGTATAGTTTTTTTGGGGACTACTTGTACCTGCGGATTAAGACACATTTGGTGCATTAATGAGTATATAAAGCACAAGGAGGTGTGTAAGATAGAGTCAGACTTAAACTACAGTGCCCTAGTTCTTTGCAATGAAGGTAAAATGTCACCCAGTGCAACAGTGTGGCTCATTGATGTGTTTTCAATAGTTTTTTGGACAACAATAGAGGTCTATGGCACATAAGAGCAAGCTGTATCAGACTTTGGATACAAGGGAACATTGATCCCACTTGTTAAAAGAATCAATTCATTGTTGGTTTTGGTCATTTCATGAGATTTGTTGAACAAGAACAATAAAGTGACATTTATTGAGAACAAAAGCATTTCAGCACATTGCTTTTGTCATATTATTTTATTACATATTTACTTACTGGACTCCTATATCTATTCTCAAAGTGAGGAAGTCGGCTCTATAAGAAGATTTGCAGGGATGAGGGGTTTAGATTAAATTGAAGATTGTAGCGATGAACCATTTCTGTATTGACCTGCTGTCTAAATATAGAGCCAGTCATTGGCCTGGTGTTGCAGAACAATTATAGCTCTTGAAAGACAAAAACACCTTTTGTAGCCAGGCTTCTGTATTTGTGCAACGCCTCGCACATCAGCCCAGAAATCAATAGTAACATCTATTCTCCTGGTGTGTTTCTGTGTCTGTGTGTCCGTGTGTGTGTCCGTGTGTGGGAGGAGGAGGGGGGGGTAGTTCATGATAAGTGCTAGAGTATTTTTTTTATCCTGCTCTTGATTGTGCTGCTGACAATAGCAGTTAATGACAGCCCAGAGTGGCTGCACAGTTCGACTGTGGGGGGATGGGAGGACTCTGAGCGAAAAACCCATTTCAAAAAGCATACATGGTTTTTATTCATAAACCTGTATGCAACATGGCCAGAGGTTGCCTTTATTAAGCTCTGAGCACTTTCAATGAGCGCTGCAAGTTTCAAT
Organism: Percina caprodes; assembly: GCA_013375575.1. Taxonomy (NCBI): domain Eukaryota; kingdom Metazoa; phylum Chordata; class Actinopteri; order Perciformes; family Percidae; genus Percina; species Percina caprodes. The sequence goes on from JABXJD010000039.1 coordinate 1,781,457, forward strand.
TAAATCAGAGCTTTTTGAAGGCCTGCCGACACCACAGGGAGAGAACAAAAAGCTTTCAGCAGGTTGTGAACGTAGTCAATTGCAAACAAGATGTGCATTTCAATGAATCATTCAGGCTGGATGGGGAGAGGAAATGGATGGGTTTATACTAATAAAAACACAGGGATGCGTTAGAATAAACAAAGCATCAATGCTAATTTGAAAAAGGGATTCCCTGTTCTCGGCTTTTGATCCTGCATCTAGTTCAAAGAAGAAAAAAAAAACTATTTATGCTCCTAGATAGAAACACTTAAGTAAAATGTTCTTTTAAGAAACATGAAGGGAACTGAATGCAAGTGCCTCAAGGACATTATTTATTGATTTTTGAAGGATATGAAAATATATCCTCAAATATATTTTTTGCTGATTTATTGCTGTAATCAGTACACTGCTATATTTTGTTGTATGGTAACATTTCAAGAGGTATGTCTGTCTGTTCAATTATAGACAACAGCCACATCTTATCATGAAGACTGGTAACGGGGGAACCAGCTAGCCTGGGTCTGTCAAAAGTTAACAAGATTTGTCTACCAGCACCTCTAAAGCATAGTAATAAATACATAAAACACACTGTTTTTACACCTCTGTAACTAACATTATAGGTGCTGGTAGACTGATTTTGCTACCATTAGACAGAAACATGCTAGCTATTTCCAGTCTTTGTGCTAAGCTAATTAACTGCTGGCTGAAGCTTCATATTTACGGCAACAGACATGAGAGCGGTGTCAATCTTCACATCTAACTCTCATCAAAAAAGCAAATGAGCATATTTCACAGCATGTTGAAATATTCCTTTAAAAGCTCAGCAGCTCAGTATGCAAGTTTGTTAAGTCAATATACATTTTGATACATCTACAGTGGTGGAGTCAGTATTCATTCAGACCCTTTACTTAAGTAAAAGTAGAAATACCACACTGTGAAAATACTCCATCACAGGTAAAACTTATGAATTACAGAAATATTATCAGCAACATGTACCTAAAGTTTTAAAAGTAAAGGTATTCCTTATGTAGAATGTCTCCTTTCAAAGTGTTATAGAGTATTATTTCATGTATTCCTTGTGTACTGGGTAGAATAGTAGCATAGCACTGCATCATATGTTTTTTTTGTGTAAAGTAACTACGAACTATAATTGTCAAATAAATGTAGTGAAGTAAAAAGTGCAATATTTCCGTCTGAATTGTAGTGGAGTAGAAGTATAAAGTAGCATGAATGGAAATACTGAAGGATGTCAAAATTGTACTAGGTATAGTAGTGAATAAATATTGTACTTAGTTGCTTTTCACATTTTGCTCTGTAAACTCTATGTTTTTTCCTCTTGCATGTGTATGTAATTTGAGGAGTGTCTGTATGGAGGGTGTATGGCACTTGAATAAAAATTCAAGATTACCAAAAAGGGGAGACTGTTTTAACAACTAGTCAGTAATTCACTCAAACTATGAAATCTATAGTCAACATTACATGGATTGAAGGAATACATGGATTGAATGCACAGGCTTCTATTACATGATACACACTTCAAAACACTCAGCTCATCAGGCAGGTTGTCCTGATGGCAAACTCTCCCTGTCATGTGTTATTGGGACTGGGTCAAGTATTGCAGGATGAAACACTGTGAACCTTTTAGCTCTCTCAGTAACAGTGCAGCCTGAGTCAAACATCGGGGAATCCCTGAGAGAGCTGACGAAGTTGCCGCTGCCCTCATGACATAAAACTTTAATGAGAACAAAACTATTACACATCAGCTAACCAGCCACTGAGGTCTGCTCCTTTATTGACTTGGCTCTGGGTGACAAGACCACCCACACCCACACACACACACACACACACACACACACACACACACACACACACACACACACACACACACACACACACACACACACACACACACACACACACACACACACAATGAAAGGAGTGCTTACTGTAGTAGTGTAGTAGATTAAGTGTGATAGATATTGATGGTTTTCCAACACTTTAAGTCCTACTCGATTCAGAAGATATGTTGCTTTACTACCAACTTGCACTTACAAATTAGGCCTTTGTCTGACATAAATAATATATCTGAGAATATTAATATTGTAATGCCATGTAACCTATGTCATTAGTAGGTCATTTAAAACAATGATTAGGTCTGTTATTCCACAATGTATGTTATTTGCCCTGAGGAGAGATGGTCACACCAGATGCCCTACATCATCTGCAGAATTTCAACATGAATTAAAAAAAAACATGCATATCCAGGTCCATGTTTGTTGATGGCTCCAGATTTATTTATTTATTTTAATGTCAGTGTGTGAAAAATCGATGGCATAGCTTTGTGCCAGCCCCGGGCCGTGCAGGTCCCCGCGGACTGCCTCAGTTTATTGTGCTCAAAAAAAGGCAATTACAATGTTAATGTGTCGCAGCAGGAGAGTGAACCCGGGAAGCAGCACGTCAAAAGGTTGATGGAGAGAGCGAAGTCACCGTGGGTTAACAGCAAAACGGCGTCTGGGGAGCGTTTCATATCAAAAACACGGAGGGGGAAAGTAATAAACTCACCTACAGATACTGTTTAGACTCTTTATTTGGCTAATACAAATGATTTCAATATTGCTATGCCTAGTATTGGTCTTGAGATAGGCCTATATGATAGATAGATAGATAGATAGATAGATAGATAGATAGATAGATAGATAGATAGATAGATAGATAGATAGATAGATAGATAGATAGATAGATAGATAGATAGATAGATAGATAGATAGATAGATAGATAGATAGATAGATAGATAGATAGAGTAGAAGAATTTCTCATGCCATTTGTCACTGTTGTTCAGACAGACGCCATCATGCAGGACTAATACAAACCCCTCTCTGAGGAAGTCTCTCGGGAGCCCATAATAAGCCATTAAACAGGCGCATTAGGAGTAATGAAAAGGCTCTTAGTGGTTTATGTGTTGTGGGCCACCTGGATTTTTCTCTCTGTGGAAGAGGGCGGCGGCTGTGGTTGCCTGCTGCCTCGGGCTGCAGCTCCGTAGTGAGAGGAGGACAAACATTGGAGATATGATGATGGTTACGTGTAGCTATAAAAGGCTGTTTTCAGTTATGATTTCCAAGCACGATGCTCTTTGTTCCAAAAACTGGACAATAACAGTCGGTAAAACGTCCATTGATTATATAATTTTAGATGAGTAAATAAGAGGTAGCCTGAATTTTATATTGGATGGGGTTGGGTGAAAAAATAGTACAATTACTTAATATAGCCCCATTTTGATGAGGACCCCCACTTAGAAATCTCGTTTCTACTGTGCTTTCTCTAAAATGTTTCAACTCAAGTCTGGCTCCTCCGACTTCCTCGCGTCTATGCTTGTAGAGACTGAATAGACTATACAGCACACCCATCACTGCTACAACAGATTTTGATAACAAAAAAAAAAAAAAAAAAAAAAACTCCAAGTCAACTGAGCAACTCATTCTACCGAGGAAGATCTGAAAGTGTGGCTGAAAGTCTCACAAACACCTAATAAGTGGACCTGTTTAATCTAGTTTTGAGTGAAATTCCCTTTAAAGCTGCTGACTAGAAACGAACGCTGTCCGTGGTCCTGGAGTCTGGACTGCATCGTGAACAGCCTCTGAAATGTTTCTCTCTCTCTCTTTCTGATTTCTAAACGATTTGCACAAAAGTGCTCAGCGCAGACAACGCATAATCTAGTCGATAACAGAGACTAGTGTGCTACCTGTGATTGTGATGCAAATGGTAATGGACTCTGAGGTCCTCTGATTAGCCTGATGTGGGCTAATTTCCCTCTACAGTCCCCAGAGAGCCCACAGTGCCTTTTCACTGTCCATTATTAATTGCTGAGTGTTGGGTGGTATTTTTCTGCCTCACTGGGCTGGCAGACAGACGCAGCAGCCAGGCAGTCATGGGTTAAATGGCAGGTGATGCCGCACAGGATGAATGCATTTCATATAGTATATACGTATATACTGTATATTATTTACCAAAATCCTTTTGTACCATCGCAGCTCTTTCTCTCCCTGAAATACTCTTATCTTGACGCAATCTGGGTCGTGCGTCAAACGATTCATGTAACACACATCCACCCACTCTCTTTTTTTGCCTATCACACACACACACACACACACACACACACACACACACACACACACACACACACACACACACACACACAGTATTAGCTTGTCTCACTGAAAACATTTAATGGATGAGGTAATGATAGTCTACAATGAAAGCCATTCTAGACATGTACATAATTGCAGTCAAAGCCATGGAAAACATAAAATCCTGTTTACCTTGCTTTGTGCAGTAAAATATATTAGGCTACACATTGTAGCAACACACCAACATGTCAACGGTATATGTGTGGCTCAGGTTTTTTTTTTTAACATACGATTTGGTTTAATTTACGATCATCAATAGTAGGTGAGTAACCTACTTTACAGGCTGTGTAATCAGAATACTGATTCCAGGATACATTATCCCCCATAATCGCGAAAATTAGGCCATTATTTTTGTGATTCGAGGAAAAGATGGGGGGTTGGGTTGGTGTCGGCGGAGGCGGGGGGTGGAGGGAGGGGTTACATGAAGGCGGAGAACCTTGTGCCAACTCACCCATGTGTGTAATGTGAAAAAGGAGAGCCGGGGGTGAAATACTGAGGAGGAAGAGGAGGAGAGGGGGATTGTGGGTGGGAGTGGGTATACTGGAGAAAATGGATTTGAGGACACAGTGGGAACACAATGCCATTTTGTATTTGACTTTTAACCATCAAGAAAGGAAGAAAAAAAAAAAAAACATCCTCACCGGTGGATACCGAACATGCAGGTCAAACACAAAGCAGCGGCAGCTCGGACAACACAGATAAAGCGCTCTGATCTGTCATATCTGTACCGACAGAGAAAAAGACTCTCCTGGGACGTGGCACCCTGACCTTCTGATGACTCTCAGAGTGATGGGTGATAAACTGAGAAAATCACTTTCCTCCTCTCTGCAGACGGAGAACCATGACACCGAGCGCGGATGCAGATGAAGTAACTGTGATCCAACGTGTGAAATCTTTCATTTAGATCTGCGAAGAATCTGTAAGCTTATTGGACGGTCTGAGACCTCCAAACATATTAAATCCATCAGTGTGAGACACTTATCCCACAATAATATAGGGCGAAAGTAGACACGGTGTAACAGAGGCCTCAAACGAGCACTTTGAGATATATTTGTCCTCGTGCATGAAGATGTGCTCGCGCACGTACGGGATTAATTCAAATAAGCCTAAATCTCATTGTAGCCTAACCTGAATCTAAATACCTTCACATTAATGACAACAACAAATATTTCCCAGTATTATTCTAACAATAATACTTATCATGTGTACAGCAGGTCGTGAATAGGTGTGCGGTGGCTGTAACCTGCTGGCTGCTGGTGTCAGGGCTGCTCTTTTCATCTTGCAGCACACTCCATCAGACAGCGCTGATCAGAGAGGGCTGCAGCCCGCTGATAACAGCCTCATGTCATTAACTCTTTCATTCTGAGCTGGTGCAGCCATTTTCGTTCCCACAACTGAAAATTACAACAGAAACGCGCACGCAAACACACACACACACACACACACACACACACACAAACGGACGCTGCAGGAGCAAGATAGAGTGAGCGATTTATTTTAGGGGTGACGAGATGCACAGGCCTGATACAGCTCGGCCTGCATTCCCTCATCCGAAACTGGGAGTGAAATCATCGTTTCATAATCATAATCATTGTTTCATAGAGAGTATTAAATAAATAAACGAACAATAAATCCTTTGCTAGTAGCACCAAATCTTAGTTTGCCCCAAAGGGGGTTATTTATTCCACTTTTAAGAGGATTTTAGAATAATTACTATTTTACATTACCAATACAGACAGGCGTATCTGTGGTGTTTTATCCTTCTTTACATCTCTGTCATAATCTATCATCTCTCATAATAGGCCTCTCAAACTGATTTATACCCTGGGCCAAAATAACACCAGACTTTTGTTCCTGTTGGTCGCGTGATGATCACCAGTTGGAGATGTCAGATTACTCTTCTGTTGTTCCGCTGCCTCACTGCTCTTATCTGCCTCACTCAGGTTGCAACCTAAACAAGTAAATCAGGTACAGAGCTTTTAATAGGCCATATTATTATTTTATTCTCATGTACAAAGCAAATAGCCTGGATACAGCCACAGAGCGGATACCAGTATAGCTACTTACTGTATGTTACTTCAGGCTATTTTAGTGCGCAGAGCAAGGCCGCGGCATTGTATCATGGTGATGAACTCTGATACTGCAGCCTGAGGACACACGGAACATGGCGGACACACAGCACTAGTGACAAGGCAATGTCAACAATCTGTTTACAGCACTTTGGGCCTCGGCTATAATCACTATAGGCTACGTTAACTAGAAACAAAAACAATGCAATTCAAGCTTTTTATGACTTTGTATAATGTGTTAACCAGACAAAAAATACAATGACATTAGAAAGAGTCGAATCACCGTGTTACTTGAATTTATGAGATTTTTCTTTAGCCAGGCTAGATTAAAAAAAATTGTTTTGTATGAAGCAGTACATTATACATCCTCTAGCCCATATTTGGGGTACGATTTGTTAGAATGTAAAAAGGGTGCAGTATAGCCTACACTCGATTCCAAAGAAGAAGAAAAAAAAGCTAAATAAATAGTTTCACGTGAGTTATTCTGTCAACCTTTCTTTTCGAACAGGCTTTCCCAGATTTGTAATAAACAAATGTCGTAGCATATAAGCCTACGTAGGCTATATACATTTTTTGCAACGGAAACACCACCATGACTCAGACTATCTCATCACAGACACTCAATGGATGAATGGATGTCCTGATTGAAGACTTCAGCCTGGAAATAGAGCCGGTGGCATAAAAAGAAAATCAAACTACGTTTAAATGTATGAAAAAATAAATTGTATCCACTTTGAAAAGCTATTTTAAAATATGTGCGATCTCAAGTTCTATATCTTACCATCAATTAGCAAAGACCAAATACACAAAATATTGTTTTTCCTCAACAAACGCAACACGGTTTTAAAACCCGATCCATGTAATCCCAGAAGCAACTTGGGTTACTTGTTTTATGCTCCACGCCCTCTTCTGATTAAAAAGAATAACTAATAAAAAATAATTAAGCTAGATTTCTTGAAAATGAAATCCTAGTTTTGTATTTTATCTGGTCCAAAGAGTTGGGGTTTTCGTCAAATTCCAGCCTCCTTTATATGCGTAAAGTTATGCAGGATTTAAGGCCCCCGGAATGTCATTGGATGTCAGGATGAGGTATTATAGATTATGGGTTGGGGAAGGGATGGTGGGGGTTCTGCAAGCACCTCCCCTAGAAATGCAGCAAATCTCTCCCGTTTTCTCCTGGTGGGGCACTGGGAGGGCTGGAGACGTGCTTTGCATTGGCAGGCTGATGAGGACACGTGTCTCCTCCCTGCCTCCCCCAGGGCTCCACGGTACCGCATTGGCATCAGTAAAGACACCTGAAAACCGACAACCAACTCCTGGAAACGCTGCCTGCCACCTTATAACCCAAAAGAAAACGATATTATAGGCCCTACAGAAACCTGTGGCTCGCCTTTCTTCGTGCGTAAAGCTTTTGCGCACACCGCCGAACTGCCTCAGAGACTGAATAGGTGCGCTACTCGTCAAGCATCAGAGCGCAGTGCCAAGATGCAGAAACGGAGCAGCGACGTCTGAAGGTGACATGAACCTGGGGATAATCAAGAGCAGCAGGCGTACATTGAACAATAAGTGGAGATAGCAACTGAAAACCGTCGGTGTCTTGAAACTTGCGCTTTTCCTCGTGGCTTTATCTAATGCAGAAAATCGAGAGCCGTCATCCAAAGTAGTCTCACATTTTGACTGACTGGTGGAAAAAAACACTAATTAAGCTGCAGACAGTTGCATTTTAGGAGAGGAGCAAAAATGGCGACGTTAATTAGAAGCAAGCTTTCTAATAAACTGTCAAATGCAGCCACCACTGTCTCCAACAAATCCCAGGCGAAGGTGAGCGGGATGTTCGCCAGGATGGGGTTCCAGGCCGCCACCGACGAGGAGGGTCTGGGCTTCGCCGCCTGTGATGACCTGGACTACGACCACCGGCAAGGCATGCAGATGGACATTTTGACAACCGATGAGATGGGAGGAGAGGGGAGCGGAGAAGCGCTGGATGGGGACAGCCACTACCAGAGGGACGGCACTGGTCCACCAAACTCAGCCTCAAAAGACGGAGATCTGGTGAACGAGTTGACTGAAGCCAAACCAAAAATCACCGCTTGGGAGGCGGGCTGGAACGTCACGAATGCAATCCAGGTAAAGACGCATTTCTCGGATTATAAACGGGCGGTTCCGGTGCTGTGTTCTAATTGGCTGAGGCGTCACCAAAACAGCTGTGAAATTAGAGATAAACGCACACCGTATTAAAGGTTTATTCAAATATTCATATTTAAAACACCAGGTTTTTTCCCTTAGAAGCAACTTCGTCAAGTTGTTGTTTTTAACAATGCTGTAAAGATTAACCTGAATAACTTTTAGTTTAAGAATAAAAGATTTCTTGAACCCCAACTCATTTTTGTTCTTATATATTTTTATTTGAGCAATGCAGAGATTTCAGAGCAGCTGAAAAAGGGAAAATTGATGCCCTGTGACTACCCCCGACACCCGCCTACTCCTCTCCTCATCACACACATTCTTTGTCTGTATAGTGATGTCCAGTGATACATGCTCACCTTATACTTTGCATGACAAAGAGTAAATTAATCTACAAAAAACATATTTTTTTGTTTAGACTTTGAGTTTAAATAGCTTAATCATATTGTTCCAATCTTCTTGGATTAATTTGGGGCTATTTAAAGTAATCATTAATTAATTGCAGCTATAACATAAAGCCCATGCACGAAATGAAGTTAAGATGTGTGGACATACAGGCCTGGAGTTTTACGCAACATATGAAATGTGGGCTAATGAGTCACAATATTGTCTTGGAAATCGCATTTGCAGAAAGAAATAAATAGCATGAAGATTTGCATGTGTGGAGAAAATTTAATTTCAGAAAATACTGACCATCATTTAAAGTGAGAGGATATACTCGAAAGTGGAGTCTGCGTGTGTAGGCTATGCGACATAAATCCCTCGACTTATCGTGACTGTAGTCATGGCAGTAACCGTGACGTCAGAGTGTGTCTCCTCCAGTTCGTGGTGACGTCAGAGGCGGGCGGATGCGCTCAAAGCAAAGTGGAAAACCCACAACATGAAAACGGGAGTGAGTTCCATTAAAGAGGCAGGCCGACCAAAGCCAAGGCCCACGTTTTATTAAGATTAGATTAATTAAAACAACATGTTCAGGAATTCTTTAGGAATTATCAGGCCTACTACTTGGTGACCAAACCTTAAAAGTTTAAGCCATTAACAATGTTTTGTGTCTCTCTTCTTATGGTTATAGGGGATGTTCGTTCTTGGGTTGCCCTACGCCATCCTGCACGGAGGATACCTCGGACTCTTTCTCATTATTTTCGCCGCCGTAGTGTGCTGTTACACGGGGAAAATCCTAATTGCCTGCCTGTATGAGGAGGACGAAGACGGGCAGCTCGTCCGTGTGAGGGACTCCTATGTGGACATTGCCAACGCCTGCTGCGCGCCCAGATTCCCATCCTTAGGTGGCCATGTCGTGAATGTAGCCCAAATCATAGAGCTAGTGATGACTTGCATCCTGTATGTGGTGGTCAGTGGCAATCTCATGTACAACAGCTTCCCCAACATGCCTATTTCCCAGAAGTCGTGGGCCATCATCGCCACCATCGCTCTCCTCCCCTGCGCCTTCCTCAGGAGCCTGAAAGCCGTCTCCAAGTTCAGCTTGCTGTGCACAATGGCCCACTTTGTCATCAACGTCCTGGTGATAGCTTACTGTCTCTCCAGAGCGAGGGACTGGGCCTGGGACAAGGTCAAGTTTTACATCGATGTCAAGAAGTTCCCTATCTCCATTGGGATTATCGTGTTCAGCTACACCTCGCAGATCTTCCTGCCGTCCCTGGAGGGGAACATGCAGAAACCGAGCGAGTTCCACTGCATGATGAACTGGACTCACATCGCTGCCTGCATCCTCAAGGGCCTGTTCGCCCTAGTGGCCTACTTGACCTGGGCTGATGCAACCAAAGAGGTCATCACAGACAACCTGCCCCCAACCATCAGAGCTGTCGTCAACATCTTTCTAGTGGCCAAAGCTTTGCTGTCGTATCCGCTGCCGTTTTTCGCTGCTGTCGAGGTATTAGAGAAATCGTTTTTCCAGGACGGAGGACGTGCGATCTTTCCAGATTGCTACAGAGGCGATGGACGCATTAAATCCTGGGGGCTCACTCTCCGGTGTATCCTTGTTGTGTTCACCTTGCTCATGGCGGTCTTTGTGCCACATTTCGCCCTCCTTATGGGTCTCACTGGCAGCCTGACAGGTGCAGGCCTGTGCTTTCTGCTTCCCAGTCTCTTCCACCTGAGGCTTTTATGGAGAAAGCTGCTATGGCACCAGGTTTTCTTTGATGTCGCCATCTTTGTAATAGGAGGTATATGCAGCATATCTGGTTTTATCCACTCAATGGAAGGGCTCATAGAGGCTTTCAGATATAACATACAAGAGTAACTGCGAGCCATTGGTGGAACTAGATGTTAACTGCAAACCCCACCACTTAGTGTTGAATTAAAACACGACTTCCCGGCAAGCGCAGCTCTCTGCTTTATTCATGCGTAAAAAGCGCGCACACACCACACGCGGACATTTTTCGCACTCATACAGTCTTGCATCAAGTCAGAAAAAATGCGCGCATACACAGAAATAGATCCCGTGGTAGTGAAGGAATCCAATGCATCCACAACACACTATATGGACAATACATGTTGTAAACAAACGTACATATACATATTTTCCAGTGGAGTGAACGTTTACAATATTGACCTTAAACAAAATTGCAAAAAGGGCAGTTTTTTTTTTCTTTCTTTGCTCTTGTGGTGCTTCCCCACATGAGTCTTCACTTCATGTAACGCTATACGAGTTTGTGATGGACTGATTTTCGACAGCATAATGTGATTTAAGATGAGTTTTAAACGAAGAAAAAAACAGAAATGCTACTTTCTTCTATAGGTAATTTTCAATATGATTATGGGCAGTGAATGTGGTGTTAAGTCCAGAAAAAGCCTGTGGACACAGAAGATGGAAAAATAACACAACGGCAATAACCAGCAGTAGAAACGCATATGAGTGCATATAGAATATGTAAAAAGAATAGCGAAGTTTCATTAGAAATTAGGAAATTGGACCTTCCCCGAGGAGTTTAAAATTCTGGAAATGCAAAATATCAAAGTACACAGCAGCTATAAAAACTATGCATTGAATGTATGATCGGCCTATTTCAGACACACAAAACCTAATTAAACTGGGATTTGGAAATTAAAATTCATTCAAATTTAGATTATCCTGCGTGAAAGTGTTAATGTCTTGATATTTTTTTCTCCCATATTTTATTGAGCTTTTAAATTCGGCAATAACATTCACCTGACCTGTGATACACATTCAAAGCCCACACCTTGGCCCAAATTTCAGCTATACGGGGTCTCCATATTGAAACCCTACACACTCAATTTGCCATAATGCTTTTTTTCCCCATTACACTTGAAAACACACGAAAATTCGGTGTCTGAAAATCTAAAAAAAGAAAAAGATTAACGAGGAAAATGTGCATACAGACATTTTTCATTCCGTGCAATCCAATGGGTCCTGTGGAAATGTTATAAAACCGTATGTGTAGTGTGTTATTGTGGTTACAAAAAGATGGAATGTATATCTCAAAGTCGTTATCATATATCGTGAAATTAATATTAAAGAATAAAGAAATAAGTGAAATTATATTGTAAAAATGTGTGTGGTCTTATGTAAAACGAAAAACGTTCAGAACATGTATTTTTTTTCTCTATAATAAAAGACAAAAAATGAATATAGTCGTACTTATATTTTTGACTTAATCGAATTTGAGGTTAATTGACACCGTGTAAAGGCTGAGAAGGCCTAGTGGCTTAGAAACAAATAACCATCCAGTGGCCCGGTGTTGGTGAGAGGGGGGCGAGAGTCGACAGGCCTATTCTCTAATCAAATCCTACCATCTTTTTCTAGGCTATATAATCTCGAGTTCTTGCTATATATGAAGTAAAAACCCGTTTTCCACCGGGCTTTGCATCCCTGCATGTTCGAATAAAAGTAATCTCAACAGACTTTCTGCTGCAGGCAGTCAGGCCTTATGGTCGACCTGTTCATCCAGTGATGATTTTTTTTTTTTGCGCAGACATCTGGACACACCGTTCATTCACTGAGTGGGCTAATCTCCAGATGTTGAAACATCAAGCTCCCGGCGGATAGAGTATCCAACTAAACTAGTATCTTAAAAAAAGAGACAGGCCATATGCAACGAAACTGCAAGGAGAGGGAAACGTGATCACGTTTTTAATGTGATCACCGGATTAACAGCCTAGAAGCAGTGAAGCCCTCTGTCTCCAAGGAGATCCACATCTTTGATAGTTGTTAGGAGGTACCCCAGACTTCAGTTCAATAGGCAAAAATCAAGCCTACCTGAAATAATTAGGCCAATTCCCTGTGAACAGGCACCGCCAGTAATAAAAGCCAACCATTTAAAGCCATCATAACCTTAACATGTTGTAGCCCAAACAGAAACTAGCCACACGTACATTCATAACATTTAATTCTAGATAACAAGTTATTGGGCGAATTTCCTACTATAATCAATTCCCAGACAGACTGTAGATTACAGTCTATGCACCCTGAGTTTTACTAACCATGATCATGCCTGGAGAGCCACCTACTGGACAGGAGAGCTATTGATTCAAAACAGAAATGACAGCAGTAGGCTTCTCACCATTATGAACCTTATAGAGATACCATGTAGTCGCGTCAACGATTACATTACTATTAACCACGCTATTTTGTTGCTTAAATATCTTTTCGCCTTTTACTGGCCCACATGGTTCCAGCTTTGTGTGACATCTGAAAGTTTTATTCAAATCAAAAACACAATTTCAGCCCCTGGCTCTAATTAAGTTGATCGTGAACATCCCCTTCAACGTACTTAAAAGATTAATATCTATTCTCCACATATGTCATGCAATCTTATGGGTAGAAGACTTTAATTATTCAGTTGCTAACTTTATATTTCAACCTTTTATTGTAGCAGAAATTTAGAGTGTAAGAGGCGACCAATTAATACTACCCAACAATCTTCCTCTACTAGTATCTTGGCGCCATCTGCTGGCTGCAGCATGGGGGGGGGGCTCGATGAAGCATGCTGCTTGTTGGACATAGTGCAATGTCTTGCTTACCAAGAATTTAACACAATTTACAAGAGCTTGCACATAAGACAAACATAACAAACTTAAATATATAATGCTTAATTCTCCAAGATATATATCCATGAAAGTTATTTCTCTTATTTTATTTCAAGTAATATTTTTGAAAAGCTCTATAAAATAGTTCTCATAATTACACAAAAACAGTGAAATATTTACAGGCAATAGAATGCCACTGTTAAGAAAAAAGGACAAGATTTAAAAAAAAAAAAAAAAAAAAAAAAAACAGAAAGTGGCTTAAGATGCCTGCAGACAAACATCCACATGCAGTGATTTTGTAGTCAATAGTGAGACAAGCAAATTCCGATAAATCAGTTGCACACCGGTGTTCAAGTTTCACATCTTTGTAGAGCATGAGTTCTGCACTACTCCACCCTCACATGTACAGACCTCAGGTGTTGGGTGGAGGGGAACAAAGTGGCTCACTGAGAGCACTCTTGCTTGTTCAGGATTGTGGGTTTCTTGGTGGCTACCTCAACCAACCAGGGATGGGACAGGACTCCCTGGATGGACAGTCTGTGCATGGGGTTGTGCTTCAGCAGCCTAGCAACCAAGTCTTTGGCTCCCGCACTAATAGTGGACTGTGCAGGGTAAGTGTACTCCACCTGGATGATAAAGATGAAAGTACAAAGATTAAAACAGCAATTATAAACAAAATTGTAGTGCAGGCCTGTAAACTCAAGTGGGATGAAAAAGGCGACTGTTGTGAAACTTTGCGGCTCGACAACATAAAGTAGCCATCTATACTTTACCCTTGATATTTTGCGGTAGGTCTCCTCATGACTTTTTGTTTCAAAGGGGGGACTTCCAACCAGGAACTCGTAACAAAGGACACCCAAACTCCACAGGTCGACCTTTTCATCGTGAGTTTTTCCTTCAATCATCTCAGGAGGCAAGTAGTCCAGCGTTCCACACAACGTGGATCTCCTGAACAAGGGAAGAGAAATGGACGAAGAAAATTAAAAGTAAAGAGTATAGCCAGAAGGAGAACAATTTTCTAACATAAACACAGACACTGAAGCCAAACAAGTAAATTGCAATGCAAAAAAACCCCACTAAAATACCAGTTTCAATACAGAATACTTAAAAATAAAATGGTTAAAAACAAAAGTGTTGTTTGTACAAAAGCGCATGTGCATACCTGGAGGAGGGTGTGTGAACAGACCAGCCAAAATCAGCAATCTTCAGCTCCCCGTTGGCCCCAAGTAACAGGTTCTCTGGTTTGATGTCCCTGTGGATCACCTTCTTGGAGTGGCAATAATTGAGAGCATCTGCCAGCTCCATGATGTACTAGAACAGCACATAAGCATGGTGAATACAACATGCCTCACAGCATCCTCTCAAACTTTGAAATGTTTAATAAACTCAAGACACTGAACATGAATTTACTGGTATATGGAATTAGTATACACCTTACATGGATGAATTAGTTTTCCTGAATAAAAATTATACATGCATTTAAGTTGACTATGTCAATTACTCAGTTGATAGCAAAGTATATATTTGACAATTCAATTTTACTTTAATTGGCACTTACTGTGGCACTTCTGGCCTCATCAAAACATCCACAGCGCTGCAGCTCACTGTACAGTTCCCCCTTGGGTGCAAACTCCAGGATAAGATACACACGAGACGCATCATGAAAGTAACCGTAGAGGCGTAAGATATTCGGGTGCCTGCAGGACAGCGAGGCAGAGGAGCATTCTGGATATCAAACTATTTCAAAAGAACAAACGCAAACTAAATGAAGCCAGCGGCTGCTTCATAGAAGCTTTCACACAAATAATACACACATTATTTTTTGATGATTAAGTTTTTCTTGGTCACCCTTTTTAAAAGATAAGGTAGAAGAGGATATTTCAGTATTCAAGTTTAGCATCAACTCCATGTGGCAATTACTGTCAATATTGCAGTAATATAAGCAGCAACAAAAGTCCCTTTAAAATGTAATAATTAATATGACCAATGTGTCAAAATGCCCCTGGTCAGCCCAACTACAGAACGAAACATTACCTGAGGTGAGACTGGATCTCCACTTCTCTCCTCAGCTGGTGCTCCACCCCGGCCTTCTCTAGCTGCTTCTTGAAGAGCACCTTCAGGGCCAAGATGAACCTACTTTGTCGCTCTCTGGCCATGTAGACATTGCCAAATTTACCCTTTCCTAGGGGACGACCAATGTCAAAATTCTCCAGGCTCCACCGCTTGCTGTGTGAGCAGAAATGCGCATAGTTACAGACAACACAACATGTAATCTTACCAAAGACTACACATACATAAAAACTATAGTGAAACACGCTTAGACATACTTTGATGAAGAGGGGTTGGCAGAATCCTTCATGGCAGGTTTGTCTAACAAAAGGGAAAAAAATTTATACATTTTAGGCTCCAGAACCACCCACCAACACTGTTGATTAGTTGGTTCACATATGTATTATGCTTACTTTGGGGCCTCTCTTGCTTTGCCGGTTCTGTTGGTGGTTTGGCCGGCTCCGGGTTAACCTTGAGCATGTCATGCATTTTTGGTTTGTTTTGTTGAGAAACACGTTTGGGCACTGAACCATAATGGGTAGAAGGGTTCACATTCTGATTAGCAGGGTATGTTGACTTGACAGCAACAGGGGTATGAGATGCTGGCTTCTGGTTGCTCATAGGCCGCTGAATGCGCTGGGGTCCATTTGAAACACCTAGAACCCGATGATGTGGAGTTGGTGTAACTACAGCAATCTGTGACTGCTGTGACACAGGAATCCGCTTAGGTCCATCACCATTTGTCTGCAATCAAAGATAATTACCAAACACTGAATAAACTGGCTCTTAGAGAACAATAAAGCCTCCCCTCTTGTCTCTGTGCATTGGTCCTTAACCATTTTACTAGATTCTTCTTTGACAACTAGCTAACCCAATCTTGTAGTTAGGTTTGTATTGGCTCTCAAATCCTAAACCCCAATTCTGTTCTATTAACATTCAGCTGTATGTTTGGGTTTCTGCCTGCCTGCATGCCTACTCATAGCCATGTATCTGGGGTTTATAATTTTAAACCTTTAAAGTGTGCAGAGACTGATGTCCACTCAAATTTTAAATTGAAAGCTTAACGCATCAACACAGAATGACAAAAGTTATGAAAAGTCAGCAGTGATTTCATATTTTTCAGTTGTATGTTATGGTAATAGTATGCCTCACCTTCACTTCGGGCCTAGGAAGTTTCATGTCCTTTGTCAGCTTAACCCTGGCAGACGACTCCATTTTCTGGAAGAAATAAAATTGTGGAGATTGCTTCATTTGGAATCAAACAAATCATAAACCCTTAATATAGTGTTTAGAGCAACAGCAACAACAAAAAGGTCAAGTAACCAACACGGAGATAGTAACGTTAACGGTAGCTAGTTATTAAACCGTAGTTAGACTCTCTAGGTCCATTTTACTTTAACTGCTGGCGTTATTCACAATGGTTCCCACACATTTTCCAATTAAAAATCTCGTACTTTTCCTAAATTAGCGTTACTAGACTTCTCGGTAACGTTAGAAGACGACGTAGGCTTTCCATTGTATACCGTTACGGCTTACAAATGCTGACTGCCCCATGCTGTAGCAATCGTCTGGAGGGAAAAATACGTATTTTTTCCGATGCTTTCTTTTCTATACCGTAGCTAACTTAACCAGACCTGGGAATTCACGCTGCCGGAGACGTTAAACAATGTTACGTTAGCATGGGGCATCGCGTGGCTAACTTTACCGTGCGCTATTGACTAACGCTAAAACGTTAAATTCAGAGCTAACGCTAAGCTAACATTCGCGTTTTGCTAACCATAGCATGCAAAACATCCAACACAATACTAATACTTTACTTACCTAAATATGCTATTGTACGACGACCAAGAGCGCCGGCCGATAATTTATCCAGAGCAACGTCCCCGTTAGCTCTTAATCAGGAAGCTTCACCCTTGCTAGCTAACGTTAGTGGTTAAAGTTATCTTGGTGAATTGTTATTTTGGCTAACGTTACATAAATATTCAGCGTAACGTTAACAGGAGACTCCTTTTAAAGAACGGTTCAACGTTGTGCAACGCTCAAACCAAACTAGAAACTCGGACGTATTTAACTCGAAATGTAGGTGGCTAACACTTCCTCAAACACTGCTTGTTTGATTTCAAACGTCCCTCTGTTCAAAACCTTTAAATACACCACAGCCTCCGATTGGCTGAGCAAATGCTCTGTGCTCGCTCACCACTGGTTAACACGGGCTGTAGCGTGGCGTCAGAGGAAATCCTCCCAAACAGCAGAGGGCAGCAGACCTGCAGCAGACAAGGCATTGCTGACCGTCGAGTAGCTTCTGAGCTAAGTTGATTAAATAGCTACCTCTTTTATTTTGAACTGCCAACTGTCTGTATTTTATCAGGCTGGCTTAGTCTTAAAATGATCATGGTTGTGTGGGCTACTCATGCCTCATCAGAAGAAGTGAGCTGGACACTGAATGCTAAATGGACGGGTGCTACTTTGCGATTTGAGAAAGCAGAGTAGCAAATTAATGTTCTGTAACACTGATTGATACACAATAGTAAGGCTATTTTTAATATTGTAGTGTAATAATATAAACTGGACTTTTTAATTGTATATAATATTTATAGTTTGACTTAAAATGGAAAATAAGAAGCTTGTGTTTTTTTATATCACATTTAAAGATAAAGCCCTGTTTTGACTGTTCTAGTGTACATCTGTGTGTGTGTGTGTGTGTGTGTGTGTGTATATATATATATATATATATATATATATATATATAGATAGATAGATAGATAGATAGATAGATAGATAGATTTTTTACTTTATATTTTTGATATTCTATATTATTATCTTATATTTGTCAACACTGAAAAGGGATTGTTCCAATTTCATTGCACAGGTATAGTGTATAGTGACAATAAAAGCATTCTATATTCTATAGATAGATAGATAAACACCTGACAATCACTCTGGAAGTAAAAGGTTTTTATTCTTGTGTTTTAAACTTATTTTAATTTTTTGTATTACAGACCAGTATACAGATATATTATCTGAAGTGGCTTCTCATTTTTAATTGGCCTTTATCATTTTTTATAGTGACCTTTGTAGTAAAACTCACATTTAAAAATATGCAATAATCAATAACAGTGAAACAAGTACTTGGGTATGTATTTTTATTGATATTTACCATTCGCTCGCTGCTGTCAGTCCCATAGAAGAACATGACAGCGCGGCGTGTGTTTGGAACTATACAAGTTTACATGAACCACGTGACCACCCCGCCAGCGAGATCAAAGAGTGTCGCGACTCCGGGGGCCGCCGGGGTCTTCAAGAGAGACGGAACAGGGACCCCTACTACATGGATTGAATACAAATAACTGGGCCTACAATAACGTTTAGGGCGGCCTAAAGCCGTTATACATACCTTTTTAGTCCATACAATACCAAGCTATCAAAATAACCTGGCTTAAGGGCTGGTATGATTTAATAAATCATGTTTATCGTTAAACATACATGTGTCATAATGAAACCTTAGGATTAACTGTATGATCTGTGGATGAGCTTAGACTACCTTACCTATAAGCCAATAAGCAGTGGGGGTTTTATATTTGCTAATAATATGTTGAATCCATGTTAAGACTTTTTAAGTTTTGAAAAAAACCTCCAAAAATTAATAATTTGGTGTCCCCCTGCATTGACTCTGAGGACCCCCCCCCCAGACACACAAATCACACAAATCTCTAGCCATCTGTACACATGCAATATGTAAGGCTATAGATAAGAGTATGGAA
Organism: Percina caprodes; assembly: GCA_013375575.1. Lineage (NCBI taxonomy): Eukaryota > Metazoa > Chordata > Actinopteri > Perciformes > Percidae > Percina > Percina caprodes. The sequence goes on from JABXJD010000039.1 coordinate 1,800,733, forward strand.
ACCCATCACAGCTTAAATCAACACTTGTTAATTCATACAGGAGGTAAGAACATTTCTTACCAGATCCCTAATATTTTATCTTTTAAACAGCATGATGCTGTACAAAATCTGGTAGTACTTTATGATGTGTCCAGCATGAGTTTTCAAACAATTAATTATTCATATTTGTTAATGTAGTAACGTTTCAGGAGGTGTGTGTAGTCATGGTTTTATAGAAAATGCACTTAGCATAAAGAAAAAGGAATGGCACACATCGTACAGTTAATAATTCCAATAACTATATTTTCAACCATTCACATGACATCACACTTTTTTCTCTCTAGCCAGTAACTTAAAAACAGCAACATACAATTGGCTTCGGTCCAACCTTTTTTCCTAGATTACATTACATAAAACAATTTTTTATACTACTTCTCAAGATGAAATTGCAAGGCTAGCATTTGGCCACAGCGTGGCAGTATGTAACTATTGAATTCATAGCAAGTGACTAACATTAGATGAATGCAGTTGTGCTGGCCGACACCTACTGTAGGTATTTAGACTCTAAAAGTATAGAGCAGAGCTTTTAAAAAGGTTTTTTGTTAACCAAGGACCCCTTAACTGAAAAAACAGCAGGGACCCTCTACCACATATTGTATAAAATGAAGTTGTATATTAGATCTAGAGCTACAATAATGTGTAGGGCGGCCTAAAGCCTTTGTAAGCAGCATTGAATACTAAGCTATTTAAATAATTTTTAATAAATTATCTTTTAATGATACATGACACATGTGGCACAGTGAATCCTCAGGAATTGTATCTGTGGATGGCTACCTTTGTGACTGCTTTATGCTTTCTGAAATTATTTGATTTCCTCCTTAACAGTAACCAGGCCTATTTATTGTAGGACCAAATTTGAAGAATAACTGGCAAAGATCTATTAAACAGGTTAAAATATTTTCATTTTATTGCCACATTCTGCATTTTTTTTTTTTTTTACAGTGGGCACCTAGACAAAATGCACAAATTACAATTCCTAACTAAGCATGTGATATGACATTTTTCAATTCACTATTTCTCTTAATAAATATTCCTGTTACAGGTAGAAAATATATATATTAAAGAAACTAAATCTTTCTCCATCACCACACTGCTGTCACATTAAATTTAGAAAGACCTTCTCAAATGCCAATTGTCTCTCAAACAGCGATACCAAAACATTCAGATTATCAGCATCATCAGCATATGTGGCAGCTTTTCTTTGTTACAATAACTATTTTGCAAGTGTGCATAAAAGTGAAATCCATGGTTTCAGCCTTCACACTGACAGGACGTGCTGAGAGGACTGTTCTTAACAACGGTCTCATGTGTATTGATAAAACTGTTGGAGTTTAGTAAACATGTGCAGGCACAGTATCCAACTAAAAGTTTATTACTTCGATGTAAATTAGTCCACACATCGGTCTGATTTATATCAAAGTTATACTAACGTAGCATTTTAGAAGGTCTTTTCCATTACTTAAAAAACATAAATATGGTAAATATATTGATCCTTCATTTCACTTAAATACAAACAATATTAGTTATCACACAATTACAAAATACAGTTTCTATTCAGGCTTACATACGTTGCCTGGTGCAGTGTCTTGTTTTAACTGAGGTCCCGGTAGAAAACGTAGTTCGAGGTGATGGCTCCTTAACAGAACTAAACCTGACGTTGAAACATATTATTGGCGTGTCACTGTCGATGTTCACTAAACCGTTTACAATCTGACACCCGAAACCTTTTCCATGTACCCCATTACACTCCTGCCTAAACCACACATTGTTTTCTGCCATCGTGTCTCAACAGTAACGCCTATACATCTCACCATAACTTTTTTTCTTATGACTCTGTCACCGTAATAAGAGAGTTAATGCCAGAGGACACTTCTGAGGTCATTTGCAAGATGAAAACACAGCTGGCAGAGGGTGCAGGACCAAAAGCGTGGTGTCTGCTTTGGCACTTCTCCTGTGTTTTCAATTCATCCAGTGCCTTGAATACCTCTTTGCTACATGTTTCCAAACCCACAGATAACAGTGGTGTTTAAACTTCAGTCAATCTAATGTAGATAGTAAAGTATATGAGATCCAGAGCACCAAAACGGCATCATAAAGAGAGGCTGGTTGGACTGTTGTGAAGTTTCTCTCAGACTCTGCTGCAAAAGAAAGGTAGGTTTCATTTCTCAGTGACTGCAGCGGCCATAGGGGTCCGTATGGTCCCGCGTGCTGTGGCTGCGAGCTCCTCGATCTCTGCATTTAGGCGCCTGATGACCCACTCCATGGCTTCACGGCCCTGATCAAGAACAAATAAAGCATTAGTCCATAGGAGTCAATATAAAGAGAATGACATCAAACTGAATAGACAAATGACAAAAATAACCTGTTGCCATCAAAAGAAAAACAAACAGAAATTGAGGTGTCCCACAGAATACCTCCCACCTTTCAAAGTCCAACAATTTCTGAAACTTTTTGTAATCAATCAAGCATGTATACTTCACGCAGTGATTGCAGTGTGAAGATGAGACAGTATCCATGTCGCTTTCTCACATTTCACACTACTTCCATCATTTTTTTTGTACGTACAAACGAAGTGCAAACCCATTAATCTTTTTAGGAAAGATTCTTTATAAGTATGCTCCTTAATCCCTGTAGTCATGTTTCCATCTACGTATTTAAAAATTCTGAAAAACTTCCTTAAATTTGCAAAAGAATGAGGTGTTATAAGAGTTAATGCGGACACCAAATGTCTCTGCCACAACCCTGTATTCTGTACAGGTAGCCAATTTGTACAATGCTACATCTCTCCATTTAACTAAAGAACTTAGCTTCTTAAATCTTTGATTTAACAAGCCGGTTTGCAATCTACAAACATGCGTAATATCAATTTGTGACAAAACTACACTTTGCGTAGTCTAGTTTATTTGCTCTAAACCAGTTGATGGAAATGCTTCTAATTCACATTTTAAAAGTTTGCTTAAAATTTGCTTGCCAATTATACGGAAAAATACATAAATACTCAATAATGATATATGTTTTTAATAATAATAATAAACAGAATAGAGTTTATATTTAGAAACTAACTTCTGGTACTCAACTGCCGACAATCTTTAAAGGTTAATTTGTGTGTGTTGAATGATTATTGTGTTGTCTCTATGATAGCATGATAGCTTGCTTTTCTTTTGCCTTCACATGTGGACGGACAAAACATTGTATGAATTAGTTTGTTAGGAGTGTGCCTTAGCTGTTACACTAAATTCTGTTTATTTTTCCAAACTTTTTTTCAGACAATAATCAGTCAGATGTTTAGTTTAACATTTCTCCTATTGGGAACTACCAGACAAGGGCCTGACACATTGTGTCCCACCTGAAAGAGTTTTTAGAGATCGCTTACCTTTCCAGCATTAACAGAGATGGTGCTCGCCAAAACTCCCTCCAAGTAACTGCTGAGACTAACTCCTTTTACAGAGATGATCGCCTCCTGGGTCAGTATTGTCCTAGTGTTAAAAGAGGGTTACACAAAATCATGATTCAAAATGAGTCAAAATTGTCAAATGGCTTCAGAAATCCATGATTAAAAAGAAACACTATGTAAAAACGTACTTGTCTTTATCCTCAGGATGTGGTTTGTATGTTAACTTTTCATCCACAGACACCATGTTTGTGAAAGTGATCTGCAGAGGAAATAGCACAAGACAGGGATATGGTAATGTTAACATTCAATGTTTTGTACTAAGTACCACAGCATACAACAAGAGTTGTCAGACAAGTCTCAAACAGCATTACAAACTTCACTTGTTGACAACCAAGACTTCATTCCAGAGAGTTTCCAGCATTTAATATTAAGCTAATGTGTGTTCAAACAAAGTCACAAAAAGTGTTTGGTTGACATATCCAAAACAGTGTTTTGTGACGGATAAAGTTTCATGAGCTACACTACCACACTGATGGTTACATTTTAACATTAACCCAAGGGTGCCAGATGATGGAGATGATGGGTGTGTTGTGTCATTAGTACTCACATTTGAGGACTGAAGTTCAAAAATCTTCTCTTTGGGATCCACAATCGTGTGCTCCTGAACATACGTGTACGTTCGAGCGTTACCAATGATCTGCAGACAAAGAAAGAATCACCCTTTACTACAAAGTGAAATGAACTGCTAAAAATTGCAGATGTTACTCAATCAATGTTCTTTTTTTGTGCAGCATTTCACATTTTAAAATGATAACTTTATTTATTCATTTATTTATTCATTTGTTTGTTGTTTTGACACAAATACACAAAGCTTTCTGTCCTGTATGCAGTTTATACACAAATCATCTGTTGACTTCAGCTGAATTTACCTGAAGTTTACAATTTCATGTTTTTTTTTTTTTACTTTATCAGAGTTTTCACAGTGCAAGTTGAGATAACAGATGAATTATATGCAGTTAATCTGCATATCTCATCAGGCATACCTCTGATAAGAGGCATCATGTAGGTGAAGTTCAACCTAAAAATATCTTAATGAAATTAAAAAAATTAACATCTGTATGAATCTAATGTACTACCCCACTTATAGACAAGCATCTGCGCTGCTAGCTTGAGTTGCAATGTAATACAGGGGTTTCTGTCATTTATCAATGATATAAGAGTGATTTGTTTTTTGAGTACAGAGGGAAATAGGCATCACAGAAAGACACCTTCATGATACATCTAGTTTACACGCACACACTGAGGCTCAGCAGTGATTTGCTTTGAGACAATCTGATTACGGGTTACGCTAATAACTGGGACAGTCTGTGTTATTGACTTGTCCTTGGAATTAAAAGGGGCTGCTATTCATAGATGTCACTGACTACAAGCCCTTTTTTCCAGACACATAATATTATCTGCTCTAGCATAATCATCCATGAATTCAGAGAGTCAAAAGACATAGGGGAAGAGTGTTAATGGCCTGTTGCAGAAATCCAGATCCATCACTGCTTTCTATTCTAGTGTCCTCTAGTAATAACCCAGCAGACAGAGATGGAAAGTAACATCACATGCTGTCGTAGGTTACAAGTCAGCAATGACAAAAATGGCCCTACCGTGTCTTGTACAACACGAGCCATAGCAATGACAAAAATGACACTACCATGTCCAGTACAACACGAGCCATGGCACACAGCCATGAACTTGCCTTTGGGCTCATCACCAACCAGGTCTGCTGCTGCCCCTGGACAGGAATAGCCTTGGGACTGAAGGCCATGGAAAGCATTAACCTGCACTATCTCCCACGTCAAGTCATGTGTTTTTTTTTTTTTTAAGAGTCATGTGTACATTTTAAGTGTGACCAAAGCAGTTAAACTACAAGGATAGTGCAGAGAGGTTTAGATTGCAGACCTATACTGCTGACACAGTTTGGGATTTGTAACTTACAGATTTGACTATGGATGGAAGACCCCACTCTGTGCTAAGCAGTCTTTTACTGTGGAGGCGTCCCTGTTTATCGATGCCTCTATCCAAAACATCCACTCCGATCACACTGGGGTTCATGGGGTTGGGATACTTCTGCATAGCAGCCTTGGTCACCGTCTCCCAAGGATGGCTGTGAAAGAAAAGTAATATAGTAGAATACAAATGCACAGACTGACAATCTGACATTGAGTGAAAGTGTTTATAAACATGTCTTTATGATTAAAAGTGACAAAAGTGAAAACCAAAAATATTCAACTGGACTTACTTTTCGTATTTTCATGATAAATATTGAATACTCTATCTCAATCTTAGTTAATAAATACTGAAGTACTGTATGTACAATTTAAAAGTAGGCATATTTGTCCTTTACTTAAGTATTTCCATTTTATAGTACTTTGAACTTCTTCTCCACAACATTTCAGAGGGATATTTTGTAATTTTGGTTCCATTACATTTATCTGAGGGCTGTAGTTACTAGATATTTTACAAATTCAAATTTTACATACAACATTTAGAATCATCTTATAAAATATGATGCATTGTTACAGATTAAACTATCCTATGGCATATGAAATAGTTGAAAAACATTTGACCAACCACTACAACAGTAATGCTACTTACACATGAACGTTTCAGTGGTAATAATCCATTAATATGTAATGGCATACCACTTACAGTGGTAATTTTCGGCACTGGGTAGTTTTGCTTTTGGTATTTAAGTAGCCTACATGTTGCTAATATTGCAGACATGTTTTTACTTAGGTAACATTACTCAGTGCAGAACTTTATCTTATGGAGTATTATTACAGACATTAAAATAAGATAAGATACACCTTTTACCTTTACCCCAGTGGGAATATTTGGGAAAAAATACTATTTTTCACAAGGATTTGAACTCATTCACTACTACTTTGGGATAATTTTAGCATATTAACCGACCTGAGGGTACCAACTATTTATTCAACAATCTCATTTAATATCAGGCATTTTTTGTTTTTAAATAGCAATGTAAAGTAAATATGAGTCGAATGCATGGATGTATAATTATGATAATGTATATTATGATAATGGTAATACATCCATGCATTTGACTCATCTAAAAATGATTATTCGAAGGTGGCATTCAGAGCATTGAGAGCATCGAGAGGTGGAAAGTTGCCACGGAGACGCGTGAACGCGCGCGCCAACCAACGTAAGTGACGCAACCAGACCGAAGCAGTCACGGCAGAAGGAATGTAGGGGAAAGGTCGCGCTGGGGTTAGATGCTAGAACGCACCCGATACACGTGTCGACGGGAACACGTGAGCATACTGCGCATGCGTCAATTTCCCGTCAGTCTCAGCAGCCGAAGACAGACTATACGTCGGAGTATATAGCGGCACTTTCTACCGTAAGAAATCACCAATTAAAGCGTCTAACTACACATATGGGTATGTTTCTGAAGCAATGTGATCCGAAATTGAACAGACATTAACAACATCTCAATCAAGATTACAGGTTTCCCTGACTCCTCACGCAGTGGAATGATTGTTAGTATAACAGCAAAATCCTCAATAAGGCTTCTAAATCAGAAACTACGCAATTGAATGTGATCCGAAATTGGGGAGACATTACAACATCGGCTACCAAGGATGTATGTAAAATATAGCTAAACTGACTGGTGTTGAAGTAAAAGTGTGACCGCAGTTGGGTGCGATCTAGCATCTCCCCGCGCGGGGTGTATACCGGCTAGTTATACAATTCGACAACGTTTTTCTGCAACGACAGTTGTGCATACATGATTCACATTTCATACACTTTTTACATTCATAAAAAAAAGTACGTTATTGCGTGCCTCATACTATATTTTGTTGAAAGAAAAAGCCACTGACTGCCGTTAGGGAAATCTGGCTACCGTATTTAACGTTACTAGTTGGTAGCTAAGCTTCTACTACTAACGTTAGCATACTAACGTAGATAGTAACACTTGTTAGCATCGTTTTCTTGTTAAAGTTGTCTAAACCATGCGTGTGTTCACCGGATTAAACGCGAAACCAGCAGAACCAGACAATGAACCGCCGGACCATGTCTAACACATCACCGGACTACTTTTTTACCTAGCTAGCTTAATAGGCTAATGTTAGGCTACTTACTTAAATATGTGCTCTGATACCCAGATCTTCATGGTTTAACTAGAGAGCTGACAGATGCTATGATGCCGGTGTACGAGGCGCAGATAAGCCGGGAGGTTGTGACTGAAATCAGTGTAACTGCAAGTCCCCTCCCACTGTACCACAGCAGTCACATGAGGAGTATTATAGTTACGCATTTCCGCTAGTCTACATGCCGCATTAGTCCACTGACACTGTGGACAGCTGAAAGAAATAAAGGCCTATTTTATATTTTACTCGACAATTGACAAATGAACATGGCTCTTCACATTAACCCACAGCATGCAGCAATAGGTCCTATTAACTAACCTAACCTACTACAGTATGGGGAGATCAGCCATTTAACCCATGTTGCACAATTCAGCTCAGTGAAGGTTGAAAGCTCTCATGCAACCTTGAATGAAGAGACAGCGGGCTGTTGACGCAACAGCATCAACTCAATGGTTGAATCTTCATGCATAATAGCAAACGTGGGCATTGATCTAATATATGTAGCCTATGTGGGATATTTAGCAATATTTAATGGGTCATTCATTTTTACTCACCACTGCTGTCAACACCCGCCTTAAGAGAAAAACGTTAGGATAAGATTTGTATTATATAATTTACAGAAACCAGCCTTGATGATTTTCAAACATTGTCAACAGCGGGTCGGGACATCATGAATCTGAGAGGTTTTGAGATAATTAAAAAAAAAATACAAGCATAAAACGTGTCTGCTTTAGTTCTGTTTGTTTTTTCAGACTTTCTTTTAATCTTAGCTTTTTCTTGTGATTTATAATTTAAAAAAAGATAGAATAGAAGTAGCCTATATTCTGTTTATCTGAGAATTACAGCTCATATATAATAATCTGTAGTTATATATTACACTTGATACAACATTACTAATGCCGCCTGTCGGGATCAAGTGGGTTTTGGTCACATTTTGTTACATATTATCCTGGCATATGTAATAGTAGGCTAAAGTTTAGAAATTCTATCCCCGTTTGACCTCATTGCCACAACTTTAAGCAGATTGGCCTTGGTGAGTCAATACTGCATGTGTCATCATGAACCATATTCAGATGTGGGTTACATGCAAGATAATATCTTTTTTTGTGTATATGTGTGAGACGTTGACTTAAGTGCAGTAGTGCAGACATCCCCACGTCATGTGTGCTTATCTCAGATTACAGACACTCTGGCCAAGTTATGTGTAATCTCAATGTCCCAGACTCGTAACAGTTGTAGGAAACTGTGTGACAGCCTTGTGACAGCACTGTCACTGTGCTGTCAGAGCCTACTGCCTATCAATGGAGCAGAGTTTAGTTGCTTTTAGTTCAGTTTTAGCTGAAATGATAAAACTCAATGACAGGGAAAGCATTTTGGTAGTTTTTTTTACTGTTAAATTAAATGTACTCTCAATTTTCAAGTATTTAATATAAAAGAAAAAACTTCTTAAAAGCAAAGCGTACAAGTCATTTGAATACATACATACATACAATACATAAAAAATAACAAGCACTATTGTTTAGATATGTCACAGCATCTTTTATCAAGTAAAGGCTGTCTAAATCAACCATATTGACTTAAAAAATAAATTTTCCTTTTCAGACTAACACTCCCACATATTATCCATATCCTTTCCGACAAGGTGTCAAACCTACACACCACACTGTATGCCCTATGTCTTCTACTCATCCACAGCGTCTTTGCTAATTTCAGTCACTGTTTCCAGTTTAACTTCCATCTGAGACTGAATCATTGCTGTAGCTGGTAATGCAGGTCCCTCCACTTCTTCCTCCTCCACTTCCCAATCTAGATCAGCGGTGGCGTCTTGGTACTGCTGGTACTCCGACACCAGATCGTTGAGGTTGCTCTCTGCCTCAGTGAACTCCATTTCATCCATACCTTCCCCTGTATACCAGTGGAGAAAAGCTTTCCGTTTGAACATTAGGGAGAACTGCTCGCCCACACGCCGGAATATCTCTTGAATGGCTGTGTTGTTGCCGATGAATGTGGAGGACATTTTGAGGCCTCGTGGTGGGATGTCACACACGGCAACCTTGACGTTATGTGGGATCCAGTCCACAAAGTAATTGCTGTTTTTCTGCTGCATTGCAAGCATTTGTTCTTCTACCTGTTTGGTGGACATTCGACCACGGAAGATGGCAGCCACCGTGAGGTACCGCCCCCTCCTTGGGTCGCACGCACACATCATGTTGCGGGCATCAAATATCTGCTGGGTGAGCTCAGGCACCGTGAGGGCTCGATACTGCTGGCTGCCACGAGGCGTCAGGGGGGCAAAGCCTGGCATGAAGAAGTGGAGGCGAGGGAAAGGCACCATGTTGACAGCCAACTTTCTCAGGTCCGCGTTGAGTTGTCCGGGGAATCTCAGAGAGGTCGTGACCCCGCTCATGGTCATGCAGACCAGGTGGTTGAGGTCCCCGTAAGTTGGCGTGGTCAGTTTTAGCGTGCGGAAACAGATGTCATAGAGGGCCTCATTGTCTATGCAGAAGGTCTCGTCTGTGTTCTCCAAGAGCTGGTGGACTGACAGGGTGGCATTGTAGGGTTCCACCACTGTGTCAGAGACTTTAGGGGAGGGCATGACGCTGAAGGTGTTCATGATGCGGTCAGGATACTCCTCTCGGATCTTGTTGATGATCAGGGTTCCCATGCCAGAGCCGGTGCCACCCCCCAGTGAGTGAACCAGCTGGAAGCCCTGCAGGCAATCACAGCTTTCACTCTCGTTCCTCACTCTGTCAATCACCTGCTCCACCAGCTCCGCTCCCTCTGTGTAGTGGCCCTTCGCCCAGTTATTCCCAGCTCCTGAGTTCCCTGTCACACCAAAATAAATAAAATCTTCTGACTTTTCAATAGAATTAGACATCTAATATTTATTGCAAATATGAAAATATACAAAAACTTTAACTTTAATTTTGCATTGCATTAAGATCTAAATTGTATGTTGCCAGTTAATATGTTTCCTCTTCTATTTGGTTAAATACTTGCAACTGCAAATTAGGTGATGTCTTTGTTTTCAGTTTGACACATTACATGGTCTTTTACATGTTGACATTATCCTCCGCTCTGAGATTTAGGAAACCTTTTACACCAGTTCACAAGCACCAAAGCATCAAATACGGCTCTACCACGAGTGTTTATAATTTAGTTGTGTCTTTCCTTTTTCACATATTAATAAAAATTGCCTTCATATAACCCATAAAAGCAAGACAGTTTTTTCTTTATTTGTCTCACCGTGGATGAAGTTGTCCGGCCTAAAAAGAGCCCCGATGCGGCTTCCTCTTACACTGTCCATCGTACCAGGCTCCAGGTCAACAAGCAGGGCCCTGGGGACATATTTACCACCTGCAAACAGAATGTAAATTAATTACTTAAATATCTGGAAATGGGCATCCTGAATTTATGTAGGTCCTCACTCTTTTGTGTAAAAGTTTAAAAAAAACTATTTAAAAAATAAGAATTGGTAAGTGATTGGTAAACCACTATGCTCATGGAATAAACTGATTTAGCGTTGGCTCTTAAATGAACAGTGTATGTAGAGTAACCTCTTCTTACCATGTGCCTCATTGAAGTAGACGTTGACCCTCTCCAGTTGGAGGTTGCTGTCTCCCTCATAGATGCCTGTTGCATTGAGCCCATGTTCTTCACTGATCACTTCCCAAAACTAGAAAGACAAAGTGAGAAATCAACATAATAACATCAACAGATTTACATAACAATAACAATAATAATAAGATGTAACTGTAAGAGTTTAGCTTCAGACAATTATCTATCTATGGTTTACACTTTTAACCTCTAGGTGTTTATATGGTTGCTTATAAAGAGATTTTACATGCAGTTGGGCATAAGTATAATTGTTTTATCTGTGTGTATCTATTCAGTGAGTGTATGACTGCTAAAACTATGCTTACCCTGACTCTTTCTCAGATAAGTACATGTTAAAATGCATCCTTATTTATTAATCTATGGCACTTCTGACCAGATTAAGAATATTTTCTGTGCACGATAAAATAATAAAGATACTTAACAGAATAACTACTTGATTACTGATTTTTAATACTGTCATGTTCAATGTCAAGCAGCATTTTGTGTTACTTTTTGTATTATCCTGCAGTTCCTCTCTCTTGCTTTGTGTTAGCAATGATAAAAAATGTCCCACCCATGCCAGCCTAGCTTTTGCCCTTATCTTTTCCTTGAATGCTTGACAGTGTACACCCTGTCAGTCATCCCTGTCACTCACAACTGTTTGTTACACCACGCAAAGGAAAAATTAATGTCAAAATATGCAGCATCATTTAAAAAACAAATATAAGAATACATATTTTGTAGACATACTGTACATTAAATATAATCTTAAATACATTGAAACATTTCCTCATTTTATCTCAGCTAGCGTAACAAAAAATTCATTGGTCAGTGTCTTTCTAACAGTGAGTTCAATCACCCACATTATAACTTTAGCAGTCAAAAAAAGTATTTTGTTTGTTTATTTTTACCTTTGAGCCGATCTGGTTGCCACATTGTCCAATTTGTAGATGTACAATTTCACGCATGATGATGGGGCTACAGTACACAGAGCAGCTGAAGGTCTCTGATAGGCTTCAGTCCTCACCAATCTTTTATACAGCACCAGGAATGATGTCATCAGTGATGTCAAGGAGTCACCCCAGTCAACAATATATGAGGGGCTGTAACGGCCCCTAATACACTATGACAACTATGAATTTAGCAGAATAATAAAGAACAGGCATAGATTATTTTTATGGGGGTCTGCCATACATTTATACTCTTTAGGTTATATAGGCCTAAGCAATAAAAAAGATCTGGTAATCGTGTGAAACTGTGCAAACCTTTACAAACGTCATACTATCTCTTTTGTTAATATATCATACATTTATAAATTATCGACTGCTGCAGAAGAAAACAGTTGTGGTAATAATGAGAAAACAACATTATTATATTGGCTTAATGTGGCTCAAACACATCTGTGAGTTGTACCAGCGAGCAAAATCAGGAAGGAAGTGAAGAGAAGATGAATGGAAGTAGTGTGTTTCTCTGGCTGACAGATATCATCCATTTGTTTAACTGCATTACTGTAATATTAGGCCATATACCTGATATTAATGTAGTTAAACAAATGGATATTATCTGACGCTAGCCAGATAAACCCACAACAATACTATATACACACAAATACAAACATGTTATACAATGTCTGACAGGAAGGAATAGTGTTAAACAACAAAAATATAGAAACAGATTTTAATTCACTTCTTTAAATAAAAAATATGATCACAAAAAAATATGACAATTTACTGCCTTTTTATAACAGACTATTGATTACGCATTCCAAATTTCTTTTCTTAAAGGATCTGGACGTTACAAAATGTAAAAGTTTCCATATTCACCTGTTATGTCTGCATTGGTGCTATAATAATGAAGTTAAAAAGATAATGTAAGAAAGATGCTACCATCTAGAGGGCTATCACAGGCATAACAAGATACCATTCGAGGAAGGCAGCTTGGCAAGGCAAGGCAAGGCAAGGCAGGTATTGTCTTAGAGACAGACAAGTTGATGTACACTCATTTGAACATTTTAGCATTTTGTCACGTCAGGATTTATTAAAGGATTCAGACAACTTTTCTCTAAAGTCTTTTAGTTTCAACATGTGAATAAAGGGACTGATAACAAATGTCTCATTGTCTCATTAATGTGTTAAGCTGTGGTTCAAGATGTTATATTTTAGATTGAATAATAAGAATATAAATGAACCTTTGCAGGATGATTAGAAAGTTGATTATTATGCCTTGTTTTTTAGCAGAATTTTTGTTCTTATGTACTTTGAATTTCTTTTTAAAGAAACATATGTTTAACATGTCACAGTATGAAGCACAGGGTTGCCATTATAAAGTTGTCAGTTTATCTGTTGACATAAGAAAACCCCAAATACATAACATTTGTCTTTTATTAATGTAAGGTTATTTTTAAGTTAAACATTTATTTGGATGGTATATAATAGTAAATAGATAGATAGATAGATAGATAGATAGATAGATAGATAGATAGATAGATAGATAGATAGATAGATAGATAGATAGATAGATAGATAGATAGATAGATAGATAGATAGATAGATAGATAGATTCCAGTGTACTGTAGCAAAGTCATAAAATAAACAAAAGGATCAGGGGCCTATAATAAGTACAAATACACATGTATATACATATAGAGAGAGAGAGCGAGAGTGAGAGCAAGAGCAAGAGAGAGAGAGAAGCCCAGGTCATATGTCCCTCTATTGGCTGAAGTGTTAACAAATCTGATGGCTGGAGTATCTCCAGCGTTCAGTCCTGCATCACAGCCAGATGAGCCGCCCGCTGCAGTTGTTTCTCTGGCCTAGGATGTTGTGGAGGGGGTGGCTGACATTGTCCAGAATGGTCTGCACCTTGCACCATGTGCATCTCTCCACCACAGTCCCCAGTGAGTCCAACCTCCTGCCAAGCTGAGTCAGTCTTTTTTCACCAGCTCACCCAGCTGCCTTTTGTCCATGTCTTTCGTGCTGCCCCTGCAAACCGCAGCATTAAATAGAACACTTGCTAACACTGACTGGTAAAATGTGTAGCATTCCTCTGCATACATCAAAGGACCAAAACCTCCATAGGAAAAACAGCCAACTCTGCCCTTTTCAGTAGAGGGCATCTGTCTAATTCAGTTCAAGATTATGCATCTATTGGACTCCCTCCAGATTGTTTAGAATTGGTCTGAAAGACATACAAAATGGTTGAACATGAAAGACAGTGGACGGCCAATAACTTCATGTCCTGTGGTCCTGTGATAAGGTCCAGGAATTTTGGACTGGGATGCATAACATATACTGTATGTAAACCAGGATGTCGGACTGCAGGGACCCAGGTTCTATTCAGCCCAAGATTATTTGTTCTGGGAGATGGGTGATCCTAAGCGAGATGGATAAACACATATCTGGGTCCAGACTAGTTTATTGACAGCCAGACAGATTATTTTCAGAGGATGGAGGAATGAAGGGGAGCCGTCAGTTCAGAAGTGGACTTGTGAAACAACAAGGAAAATTCCTTGTATCTAAAAGCCTACTTGGCAATTAACTTGTTTCTGATTCTGCTTCTCTATTACTCACACAGACATAAATGCCACATATACTTAACATTATGTTGTTGTTTGTTGCTGTGGTTAATAGGTAATATATTTTCCACTACCAATCTCTTTGACAGGAAGCATGCATGTGCACAAAGGTCCAGGTTTGGGTAGTTAACAAATAGTGTGGCCTTTAGAAGAAAAGACTAACTCCCTGGTGAGAGTATACAAAGTTTGTTGAAACACCACAGCAGGTGCAGGACAAGATTACCTTTAACTTGCTTCTAAGATCTATGTAATTACTTCTTTTACTTCTTCAGTTGTCTGATTTATTTGAGAACCACAGTAGCATTTAGTGGTCATTGATGACCTTTGTGTGTCTCTTCCTTGCCTTTTGGGTATGCCATGCAGTGTTTGCATGCATGTGAGAACTAAAGAGCAAGAATCCAGGGAGTCATTCAACAACCATTAGGTTGATATGGATTTTATTCTAATATTCTATAACTGAATCGGTCAATTTAAATAATGCTGTGACTGTTTTGAATGAAGGTTCTTGCTAAATCTACAGTTATTTCAACCCAAATATAGCAACTAAAATGACTAAGACATCAAGGTTTAGTACTATTTCCCTCAGGGGATTAATAAAGTATTCTGGTATCCAACCAAATGTATTGGAGTCCAGATCTCAAATCTGAGTTTTAGTTATTCTTAACTTTTGTTACAAATGTTGAAAATTATTCAACAAGGGATTCAAACCCAAATTAAGATTTGATCAAATGCTGATCAAACCCCAACATAAATAATAAACACACCTAATAATGTTGATTTCAAATTTTCTAATAGTTATTTTAAAGTAATAGCCAAAATAAAAGAATTAAAACGCCTTCATTATTTCTGTACTTTGACTGTTACTCTGTTTAGAAGTCCTGTTTACTTGTATTATTTATAGGCTTATTATAGGCTATTGCTATAAAGAATAATAACATTTTTATACAATCTGTATGTTAATGTATTGGCTTTAAATGTTATTGGTGAATGCATTTTGGGTTGATAATCATTTTGCTTCAAAGAGGGCGCCTCTTCCCTTTCTATAGCTCTGCTACACGCTCCGGGCAATCACGTGATCCGACCCTGCTTCATTCCAGATGTGTCAAGCTGCAGTAAGGAGGAAAAAAGGAAATACTTCAATCTAAACTTCTTAAACTAAAAGCACAACATTTATTTTGCCTCGATGAGACAAGTTACTGTAATTGAAGAGGCAAGAAGAAAAAGAAAGTTCCGCTACACAAATCTGTACTAATTATTTAGACTTTTTTTCATAGTCTTTAATTGTTATAATTTAATATAAGTTGTACTGAAATGAAACCATCTGCAATGTTTAAAGTGGAAATGTCTTTTTCTTGGACCTAGACATCGGAAACATGACAAGGGACCCACGAGACACAAGCCAAAAAGGTTTGAAACCACTGGCTTCTGTATTTATATTTATATATAGGCTGCCATGTATTTGAGGATTGTAGGATCTTTGTTTTTTTTTTAATGTAAAATCTTAATTTGAAAAGAAACTAACTGTGAAGTTAAATATTTGTCCTTTTAATAGTAGTGGAGTAAAAGTACACATGTATTTAATTACTTTCACCATTGCTTTAACTTAAATGAAGGATCAGGGTACTTCTACTGCTGACAGGAAGTCCATGAATGAATCCCATCTAATTGGTATTTAATCAATTCAAGTTTAATTGTCACATATACAATTTATTCACAGTGATGTAGTGACATTTTCAGATGCCTTCCTCAATAATGAATGTAAAATAGATAGGCTACATGGAAATATATATATGTAATAATTATCAATTACTTTATAGTCCTTATCACTGTATGAGAGTTGAGAGAGAGATGAGGGAGATATTTTTGTTATACAGTAATTCTGTATATTATTGTGAAAGGTCCATCCGGAGGTTGAAATTCTCGTCACGCGAAGCTTGACCACTGTTCTTCGTTTCCCAGGGTTCCGTGAGAGCCGTTTGCCCCACCCCACCTCAACGCTATCTATCTCAATATACACTCCTCAGAGAAAAAAGGGGGCAAAAATAATTTTGAGTAACACCGCAAAGAAAACGATGCTCATTTCCCCGCGCGGTTCACCGGAGCAGACGCGGCCTCTCGCCGGTGAGACGTGAATGTCTCGCCGCTGGACCAGTGACTGAAAACACCGCGGTATGTTCATGTATCATGCACATGTAACCATAATCTACCACACGGATTCAGAGGGAATACAAAAAGCTGAGAGACTTGACAGCGGGTTGTACCTGCGCCAAACGAGAATATAGCGGAGGATTTTTTCCACGAATATCACCTGGATGTCGAGGTATATTCAAGGACATCCAGCTGCCAAAAAAAAGAAGCTTTACGATGTGAGGAGAAATACAAATTAACGTTACAGAAAGAAAAAAGGACGGAGAAGGGGCCCCTTTCTGGGTTTGGTCAAACCCTCCGAAAAAGCAAGCTCCAGCATCTGTTGACGGGCAGAGGAAATCATTTTGACATCGGCTAAAACCTGGATATTATTGATAAGAATACAACTACAACCCCCCCCTCTCCCCTCCTCCCAAAAGAAAACGGTGTACAATGTGACGGACTTGCAAGACGGTTGTGATAGAGAA
The DNA here is from genome assembly GCA_013375575.1 of Percina caprodes. Lineage (NCBI taxonomy): Eukaryota > Metazoa > Chordata > Actinopteri > Perciformes > Percidae > Percina > Percina caprodes. The sequence continues at coordinate 1,818,115 of JABXJD010000039.1, forward strand.
AGAAGCCCCATTGTAGCCTGGTGATTCACATGCCGTCATTTTAAAAGGAAATATTTCTTTTTTTTTTTTTTAATTTCCCCCCCCCACCCCCACCCGCCCTCTGATGTGCTTTGATTAGGTGGAGTGCAAACTACATCTAAAGATAACATAAAATATAGATCAAAGTGTGGGGGGGGGGTGGGTGGTGGGGGATGTCGAGAAAATAGGATTGTGGAGTGGAAATGAATTGAGTGGCAGTGTGAGATAACTGCCAAAGATGGGCTCCAGAGGAGATATTTGCTAAGAAAATTAAACAAAATAGTGTGTAGTGGATATATTTATGTGTTTTAAAAGACAAGAGTGTAAATTGAAAACACATTTAAACAAACAGGACCACCGACGTTCATTCATGTACATTGCAAGGCTGGAAATTTCACATCCACTCATGTTAATGTCTTCATTGCGGATTTACAGTGAAAAACACAAGAATCAAGCGTCTGAGAGGGCGGCATCGTTGCTCCGCTTCTTTTTTGAGTGATCTCATGTTGATAAATTGCCAGTAAAATAGCCACATCCATCCATAAGCATTGTGCCAAAGCCTGGTGGAGTCCACTTTCTACTAACTGGTTTACATCTTGTTTCATTTGGCAACATAAATGCCACCCATTTTGAGACGGGTGTTCCTCTGTTGGCCCAGTCTAGGAATTTACGGTTGATCTGATTTGCTTCTGATCAACACCCTGCCTCCTTCCTCACTCCCTACACCTACCTACCTACCCACCCACCCACCTACCTACCCACCCTGCCTCCACCTGAACCTATTACTGGGGTTTTGGGAAGATGGGCTGTCTTGGCAATAGTAAGACTGAAGACCAACGAAATGAGGAGAAGGCACAGAGGGAAGCCAACAAAAAAATAGACAGGCAGCTCCAAAAAGACAAACAGATATACCGGGCGACTCACCGGCTACTACTATTAGGTAGGTTTTGTGTGTGTGTGTGTGTGTGTGTGTGTGTGTGTGTGTGTGTGTGTGTGTGTGTGTGTGTGTGTGTGTGTGTGTGTGTGTGTGTGTGTGTGTGTGTGTGTGTGTGTGTGTGTGTGTGTGTGTGTGTGTGTGTGTGTTTTTCTGTTAATACAAATGTAATAGCGATTGTTTCAGATTGTACCCATGACTTTTTTCCCCCAAGCGTATAACAGTGAAGCATCAATATATGATGCAATGACATGATGTCACTACATCATCAGGTTTTACAGTGTCTTGACACAGGACAGTTGAAAAGCTGGCCTGTGTCTGCTGCATTCATGGGTTAATATAGATCATGATTACAGAACATTTGAGAGATGGTGGACAGACAGATGGAAAGCATTTGTGTGAAGGCAGCATGCAGAGGCTGGGAGGTCTTTTCAAACGTACAGGACAGCACAGGCAAACTGTGTGTTTGTGTGTTCATTGTGAGTCATTTAGGCCTATAGACTTAATGTTTGATGCTATGTTTCAGACTCCACATTCACCTTTGCATAATCCTGTCTACAACAGCTACTGGTCGTTGACTATTATTCATTTCAAAACATGCCCGTTCAGAAAAGTACGATTGCTTGGCCTGTGGTATTGCTGCTTGCAGCTTTCTTGAGAAACACTGGTGAATTGCACTCTGGTTCACAGAAAAAAACATCTAGAGCAGACTTTACCATTAAGCAAGGTAGGCAACTGCCTTGGGGCCCAAGTTAAAATGGCCCCAAACAGCTTTATTATCTAATTATTTAGTCATAAAAATATTGAATATGTTACTATGTTACTAAGTCATTGTACCCTGAAATAACTTACAGAAGGGCCCAAAGCAGTTAAAAAACTGTATACTAATATCATAGGAAAACATTCTACTACTACATTAACTTGACAGAGAAATGTTACTGGTTACATTGCAGATTCGGATTTTACTCACGAAATATAACAATTTAAGCTATAGCGCGTAGTTTCTGTCGCCCCCATGAGGAATTCTAAATAATGACAACAACACTGTCTGCGTGTCCACATGATACAAGCCTTCCGTGATCGCGCACATGCCCCCACCGCTCCACCCCACACATTTGCTTGTAGCCAAGGAGGATCAAGAAAACACGATGGGCTCTTCAGAAGAGGTAGTTATCTACGCATGAGCTTCTGCGTGGGAAAGTCACCGGACGACAAAATCTTCTGAACATAGCCATAATGAGAAATACAGAGAGAGTTTTGTGGAGCTGATATTCTTAGGTGTAGCAACTAATTTGGCAATGGCTTTTTTTTATTAATATCAAAAATATATGCACTAAAGCTTTAACACAAGATGCAGTATTATGTATTAAACTATGCAGCATTTTTTAGAGTCGAAAGCTCCACTTTGACTCAACGCTAAATACATTTAGATACATTGTGCTGATAATACCTCTCTTTCACTCTTCACTTGAAGTAAACATTTAAATAAAAGTTTTACTTCAGAAAAAAACGTTTTGAGTTGCCAAGCTTCTTGAAGTACAGAGAGAAAATTAAGATTACTATTAGGATTACTATCTTCCCTTGAAAGACTGTCCTGTTCATTCTAATCTGAAATTGATCCCAGATCTGTTCACTTACACGCAGACTCTAAATTGCAGGCCTGTAGCCTTGCTCCTTGTGTCCAGGCTAGGATTTCTTTTTTTTTTTCATTGTAAACGTGTAAATATCTAACACATTTTATCATGCCGGTATTACCGAGAATGACATTTTCTTGATTCTTAAAAGTATTTGTCAGGGCTTAAGGACATCTCACTTCTGCTCTAAGACGAAGAAAAGAACACTTCTCCTACCTACAAGTGAAAAAACAGATTATTATCAGCAAAATGGTACTAACAAGTATTTAAAGTACTCATTCTACAGAAAATACATAATCTTTTAGATTGTTAGCACTGATGCAACAATGCATAAGTAGCATTTAATGTTGTGGCTGATCGAGGTAGTTTTCCTTTTTTTTTATTAATTTTTTTTCCTTTTCTCTTGTCTTTGCTACTTTGTGAAATTAGGGATTTTGGAGGAGAAATGTCTTTTGGTGGAACTGCTAATAATTCAATGCTAATATGAAACATGACAAGGGACCCCAACTACTAAGTTTTAGTTGGTGCCCTTTTGTGGAGGTTTTGTACTGTAACTCTTAAGAACCATTTTCTGTCCTTTTTTTGCTTTCAGGGGCTGGTGAATCTGGAAAAAGCACGATAGTAAAACAGATGCGAATATTGCACGTTAATGGCTTCAACGCAGAGTGAGTGTTGGTTTCCTTCCATGTTTTATTCTGTGTCTCTGTTGTCACACACACTCATGCAGTCCACTTCATCAATAAATCACTATAGACAGTTCTGGTGGTTTTATTTACAGAATGTAGCTGAGAAACTGATAATCAGGATTTATTGGGTGATACTTCCAGGATAAGATGTGAAAGTATTTGTTTACCAAATACTTTGATGATGTGATGATGTTTTGGGGATACAAATGATAGACATGATAAAATGAGTTGGTTAATTTGGAACTTTAGTGTCAGCAAATCGGCAAACAAAATGCCAATTAATGAAGACCCATCAGGACAAAGAGTCAACAAACAGCATGACTTTTTAAAGACATATTGTTATAAATCATTGGATAGAAAATAATCAATTGAGTTATTTCTCAAGCAAACACGGAAAATATTCCCTGGTTTCAACTTCTCAAATTTCAAGAATTTGCTGTTTTTAGTGTGTTTGTCATATTCATTCAGTTAATATTACAGTTAACTAAAATGTCGTTGGGTTTGGACCATTGGACAAAACAAGACATTTAATTAACTTTTTTTTTCTTACTATTTCACTATTGAAAATAATTAGTAGATGAATCAATAATGGGAATAACAATATAACAAAGTTCCAATCCTAGACAATATTATATCCTCATATTCATAATATCCATATATAACACATGCATACAGCCAGCTCCAGTACTAAACATAGAACCAACAATAATCCAAGTATAAAACATCTCACTATTCTTGTAGCTAGAAAAAAACTTGTCCTCTTATTTTGTAACGTTATTTATTACCAAATTAACTTTGGATGAATTTCTACTCTCTAGGATCTTTATTGACTAAAACTGATCGCCTGGCTAGTACACCAAAGTTTCTTTTTCCCATTTCTGATGGCATTTTTAAACTACCTGATATGAAGTTAAATATTTTGGGCAGATTTTTGTAATGTATTGGAGTAAATCCTACCAAGTTTGCATGACGAAAGAAGAATGCTTTATCCGTTTTGGGTTTTCATGGAAACATTTCCCTGGATGTTTACAAGCCCCCCTATCTTGTGAATTTCCAAAAAAACTCAATCCCAAGTTGATGCAATGGAAACAATAGTCTCTTTTTTTCTATTCTTAATCATCTGTTTCCTAGAAAAGGGTTTTAGGGTAGGAGCATCATCATGTGCTTATTTTTGGGTCTTGTTGAACAGATGCTCCTCACAGACCCAGACACTCTGGTGTAATGACAAATCCAGAGTTGGCTGTCACTCCCCAGAAGCGTTAAGCTCCAGGGTTGTTTGCGTTCTTTGGGCCCGGGGGAGTTCACCTTGCTGGGTTTCCCCTCTGGGTGCAGGGCTGGCAGCGCCAGGTGCTGGGAGGATGAGGAGGATAAGGACAGGGGGAGATGATGGGGAGTGACACAGTAAGATGAAGGGATGAGGGTGAGAGACGGGGCAGTGTTTTTTTGTTTTGTTGTGAAGGGGCAATGTGAGGAATGTATTCTTTCTCTCTTTGTCATACTGCGGTCGCTCTGAGTGAAATAAAGGAGAGGAACCGAGAGAAGCTCTCTAAAACCACTCCTTACAAAGTTGAAACATCTCCTCTTTTTAGGAAATAATGTGATTGAGGGTGTTTCTTAGCCATTTTTTTTTAAAGTAATCTAAAATGTTAAAAGGGCTGTGCTTGATATTCAGAACATTAATGTAGCACGTAGCATGTTTGCTATGTAAAGATATAGTGGAGTAATAGCGTCTTGAGCAGAGAATGAAGTCACACTCCCTCTGTGTGTTGTAATGCTTCTCTGTTCTTTGTTTTTGATAGCCGGTCCGGTCTTGTTAGTGCATGTGAGTGCCTTGTGCGTTGGTGTCAGATGCCGAGGGCTGTGACAAAGAGTCGGTATTTGACGAGGTTGGGAACGGTCTGTGAGAGTCTTGTGGAGGCAATCCCAGACCCCTTTCCCCCCCTAAATATTGAGTACAGCCCGTCCGATCACTAGTTCCCCTGACTTTGAGAAGTTTTTATAGTGGAGTCAGAAATAATTGAAAAAAAGTTGCAAGAAACCTAAGAACCAAGGCCCTCTTAGAGCATCTCTATTTATTGTGAGACGTATATTGTAAAATAGTGCTGCAGGTAACAATTATTTTCATTATCTGCTGTGCTGATTATTTTCACAATTAGTCATTTGGTTTACAAGATGTCATAAAATGGTGAAAAATACCCGTAAAAGTTTCCCGGAGCCCAAGGTGACATCCTCAGATGTCTTGTTTTGTCGGACTAGCTTTATAAAATGATGCTGTAGCTTGGTTTTATTTGGTGATATTATTAGAGCTGTGATGCCATTTTTTTACCCTGATAATCAGACTGAAATGTTATTCAGATTCACATAATGTTCATTTCCTTTTCATGTTTTGTTCTTTTGTTAAGGGAGTATATTTTGATTTGCCTGAACCAATCACAAGCCTGTGACATATCTGTCTCACTGACAACTTTTTAACAATAAAAGGAGGGAACGGCCGATACTGTTTTTTCAGGGCCAATACAATTATTACTATTAGTTAATGAAACTGATAACCGCTATTTGAAACCGATATGCATTTACAGTGAAAATGAAAATCTAAAAGTCAAAATTAAAATTTTTCTCAAAATTCCAACACAAAACTTTGTTTACCTGCTTTAAGCAATTATTTAATAAATTAGAACTTTCAACATAATAATGAGTAACAGGTAGTCAGATAGTGTTGAGGGTGGGACATTTGGTGAGTGAAACCGATGCAGACGGTCTGACACAGAGCGGTAGCGGAGCCAAAGTAGTACACTTTTAAATTAGTTAACTTTATCAGTTATCAGGCAAAAAAAACGCAGATACAGATAATCTGCAAACTGCCAGAAAACGGGCCGATAATCAGTCTATCCTCAATTAAAGCTGTGGTAAAAATAACTTTCACGTACAAAAAAATATATGGATAGGGGAGTTACTTGTTCTGTAAGGCTACTTTAAGCTCAGTAAAATGAATATCTGTAACTTTTTGGTCATCATATCCTAATTATTATTATTATTCCTTTTGAAGTTTTATATCTTCTGAAAGCACCAATCGTCATCCTAAAAACATTTTTATATGATCGATATTGAGGTATTAGATTATAGACATCATGACCGTGTCACCCAATACTAAAATACAGCCAAGATGCTCACTAAGAAAAGAGAATTGCCCTTAAATACTGTATATTTCTCCATTTCAAGGTTGAAACTTTTTATTTTTATTTTTTTTTATTAACCTTTATTTATCCAGGTAAGTCAATTTAGAACAAATTCTCATTTGCAACAATGATCTGTCACATTCACACAGTTACACATTCATACTTGGAAGCTGCTGGCCCCTGAGCAGCTCCACTGGAGCGGTTGGGGTGGAGGGCCTTGCTCAAGTGGTGGTAATGAGGGAGGGACAAGTGCTGCTCTTTCACTTTCCCCACCCAGATTTTATCCTGTTGGTCTGGGGATTGAACCAACGGCATCCTGGTCACGAGCTTTAACCTTTAGGCCACCACTGAAACTTTGTTGCCCCCCACAACATCCTAAGTTAGGGTAAAGTTTCAGTTACAGCAGCATGACGCAATGCAGCAACACTGATGGTGTTACTTTAAAAAAAAAAAAGTCATTTAAAACATAACACATTCATCCATGCTCTTAATTTGAAGTCCTTCTGCGCAACATGAGTGTTACAGGCTGCTCTAATGTCGACAACATATACTGCACAGCCCTCAAATGGAACACATGTGGGTATGCTTAGTGTAGTCACACTATGCAGTTACCTAAATGTGTAAGCAGCTCTAAGGTGGTTTCATTTGGGGAATTCCAATATCAAATCTGACTTGTCAAACTTGTTTTTTGTCTGGATTCTGAAAAACCTGTGTGACGTTAGACATTTAATACTGGTATTCAATCCAGTCCATTTTGTTTATATAGCACATTTTAAAAGAAAAGGTTTACAAAGTGCTGGACAAGAAATAAAACATAAAAACACATAAAACAACATAAGACCACACAGTTCTCATGCTGGGTTAAAAGCCAGTGAGCAAATGAGTTTTAATACGGGATTTAAAAGATTCAAGGGTCGGGGCCCCATTTGACCTGTGGAGGTAGCTCATTCCACAGTTTAGGGACTGCAGCTGAAAAAGCGCAGCCCCTAAACTTGAGTGCCATACTGTGTGTGTGTATGTTTGTCTTTAACACATAAAGTGGACGACAATACAGAGCATATCGTATTTGCTAATACTTTGGATCCTATGTTGTGCTCATGGTAGTCTGTAGTTAATATTGGACTCAAAAACAGCATACAATGTACAGTAACAGTCCGCGTTGTCCTCCACATGTCCACTCTGCTGTTTTCTGTTTAATAAATGTCATTGCTAGAATGAAGATAAGTTCTGCTGTTCTCATTCGGTATCAGCAAGTAGACAAAATTCAGGAATTGCACTCGGCCAAATAAAGGTATCTGTACATCTTTAGCAGCCATAATACTGACATCTGATAAAATTCACTTCCAAACTGAAAAGAGAGGTTTATGTTACACAGCAAATCCTTACCAAAATCTGCTGGCACTAACAGAAAAGAACTGTCTTCCAAAAAAAAAAAAAAGCTTTTACAGCTACGTTATCCACATTTGGATTTACAGCTGAATATATCCTCATGGAGCTATATTTTGGAAATAATAGTAATAGTTTTTGTTAGCATATTTTTTACATTTGATTTAATTTGATGTGATATTGCTTAATTCTTGTAATTTATGCTTTTGTGTGTAATAACATGAACCCTTTGTTCTTCACAGGGAGAAAAAACAGAAAATACGTGATATTAAAAACAACATTAAAGAAGCTATAGAGGTAAGAATGTTTTGTAATGCTTTCCCCTCCGTATTAAGGAGCAATGATGCTAATGATTTGCTAAAAGGTTACAACCTGGAGTCCACAATGCAGTCTGTCGTAAAGTCAAAAAAAATTATTACTGATGTTATGCATGAAAGAACTTTTTAACAACTGATTTTCTGAATGCTGTTTAAATACTGAGTTATCAGTATTTAGTAATCGGAAGTAAAAACTTTATGCAGCACTTTACCTAAACACGTAGCTCATTAAAATGAAGCTCTCTATGGCGTGTGGATAGAACTAAAAAGGGTTGAATATTAACCCTTGTTGTGGGTTTTTCTAACAAATTATTGTATTAAGTTTTCTTCTTTTGGGTCCACCATCCAGACGATTGTGGCTGCCATGAATACGCTGACACCTCCATGCCAGGTAGCCTGTCCTGCAAACAAAAGCCGAATCGATTATGTCCTGAACCAAGTAAACCAGAAGGATTTTGAGTTTCCTTCGGTAAGTTGCACCTTCAATCCTTGGGATCTAATGACTCTCTGACTTCCTTTTTCAACTGCAAGTGCCATTTTATACTAATAATCTTTAATGTCATCTGGAGGCCTATTCAAGTGTTGTATCATTAAAGTATCTCGTCTTATTACCAGAGGCAGTATTTGGCAATAATTTTGATACTCAACTAATTATTTTAATAATGTTTGGTTGGTTTTATCTATGACATTTAACTGAACTGGATTTTGGACTTCTGGTTGGACAAAGCAAGACATTTTCCACCATTTTCTTTTAAACATTAAATAGACCATATGATATATTCGTTAAAATAATTGTTTTTATTTTTTTATAGGTAGATTAATTGATAATAAAAAATAATGCTCAATTAGTTGAAGCCCTAAACTTCTACCCCTTTACTACTCTTCATCCACTAACATCTGGCTTTTGTCTTTTAATGGGAAAGATTACAAGCCGCATTCACTCCTGGGACAAATGACTGCACTAGTCACAGTATTTAACGGCTCCAGCTTCTATTGGCAGTGATGAAGACATGACACCCGGGTGGACATGCAAAATTTCCTTTTCCGGCGTGATGCTATGATGTGCGTCGTCTCCAACAGGAACCTTTTGTTACCTCAGCCACAAATTCCGTCCATCACCCCCACAAGCAGCGCTCGCACATTGTCCTAAATTAGTCGGCCAGGAGTTTAAAAGAAAGACTGAATAAGTCAGTAGATAAAAAACTGTTTTCTCCATGTGAAGTTAAACATGACACGCCAGAAAGAAAAACAGATTCATGCTCGTCTGCTAGCAATGGGAGAGGAGTCTATTGCTTATTTTTGCCTGTATACAACTCACATATACACACTTATTTTGGTGGGAAAAGGTTTTAGAATTGAGGCTTTTAATAGTTGCAAATCTTAATCACAGTCTAGTTTGTCTATGTACTATTTTTCAGCTTCCATTTTTATACATGTATTTATTTTTTCAAATGTTTGTTGTGAAATTAGTCTCGATGTCTCATTGTAAACCACTTTGTAACGTCATGGAGTACCATATCTAGCTGGCCAAACAGGTCCCATGGCATTTTGTGCTATAGATGAGTATGGTACCTCCCACAGCAGCCTTTTAGAGTCCGCCCTGTGTCCGCCCTGCGCAGTGATTAAGTAATTCGCAGGTGTGCTTCTGCTTGGGAGGCTGTCAATTGAATAAGCCTCTCACCTGAGAGATCCACACCGCCTTTTAACACTGATTGTCTGTAATAACTCTAATGTGTCTAGAGGGACCTGTCCTCCAGAAACACTGAGACTCAGAGGGATTCTCCCTTGAGCTGCAGTCTACTCCCGGCGGCCTCTCAGAGACTCACTGCATTGTCAAAAATGGTAATAAGACCATAACCAATAATGATAAAACCTTTCAATTCAGCTGAAACAATCAATCGCGAAATGCATTAGTTGATTGAGCAAACAAAGTCTGTGACAGTTTGGATGGTTTATTCAACATTCCCCCCTTCTTAAAAGTTCTCTGTTTTATATAATTTAATATTTTGGGGTTTGGGACTGCTGGTCAAACAAAACAAGACATTTGAACACACCATGTTGAGGTTTAGGAAATTGTGATAAACCAAGTGATCGAGACAATAATCAGCAGATTAATAGATAATAGACCTTTTTCACAGTGGAAAAGCACAGCTGAAATTGATAACCTTAACGATGGCTCACCTCCATCAAGTGTCCCAGTGAGCTATTTCAGTGAGTCAGTGTGTACAATACCAGGGCCTCTCCTAAGTGGAATGCAGCCATCATTAATAATTTTGAATACACCCGTGCTTTTCCTACTATGACAAGTTAACATTTCTGCCATGAAAAAGATCATTAGTTGCAGCTCTATTTTAAAAACAACAACATAATGGTATATTTCAGTATGTCAATAAAAAATCATGACCAGCAGTTCAAAACCCCAATTAATTAAACTATGGTAAATTATTTTAAATTTTTGTCAACCTCAAAGGGTTTTCAAAGATAAAATCACACACATCTGGATACTTTGATTTGATATGGTGGTCTAAAAGAAGCATGTTTCTCAAATTCAAAGTTATATGTAGCTTTAACCAATCAGTGGAACAAACATTTAGAGAATAGAAGTGTTGTCAAACTCTAAAAAATGATGATGAACTACGAAATGACAAAGTAAAGAAGAAGAACACCTCGGGCTGTCACTTCCACTGAAGACGGAAAGACCAGCACTCACTTTGATCTGAAACTGAGTTTTTCATGTGGGGTTTGGAGGGTTACAGCAGGGTAACAGTTGTTATTTTAGATAGTGATTTCAGCACAATGATAGCTGGTTACCTAAATCAATGTTTAATATAGCATCGGTTCCCAGAAGCAAAAGGTTTGGCATTTGATTCTGCCCTAGGATTGGTGACTACAGTATAAAACTAGTTTATAGGCTCAGCCTCTCCTCCAACTCTTCCACCCGCCGCCTCCTCTGCCCGCTCCCCCTTGGCTGGCCTTAGGGCCCACTGGAAACCAGTTGAACTGGTTGACTCTGCCTTTAGCAGAGGAGGAAGAGAAAATAAGCACCAAGTCCAAGATTGAATCTCCAAAGTCTTTATTTCCTTTCAAGCTTCATTTGTAATCAGTAATCCTTGTTGTTGTTATTCATTTAAAAAATTATCCTTAACTGTTAATAATGAAATGGATTGTGCCCTTTATACAAGATACCATTTTAGTTGCTGTGAATAGCTCAAAATCACAAATTTGGTTTACAGACCTTAACAATGTTATAATATAATTATTCATACAAATCCTTGATTTCAACAGACGAAAAAAGGGAGAAACCTCCTTTAAGAGCAACAACAGACATGAACAGACAGACATGAAGTAGATGTTGTATAAACAGAATCACTTTCTGAAGCAACTTCATGCTGTAGCGTAGTTTTGAACGTTGCATCAAAACCATGGAGGACGTTTCTTGATGCATTTCCTATGTCGGAAAGAGTTGAAAATAGTGAGATTTTCCCCAAAAAACTTTGAATATCTCAGAAAAAAATACAATATTTTAAATTCTAAAATGTCAATCCCTACATACAATATCAGGGATATGAAACCTCTAATGTGTCACCTGGTAGATTACTCAAATTACTTTTTCCTCAGCTTCATTTTATGAATTCAGTTTAATTCAAATTGAAGCGTAGAATTCTGCAGCATGTTCTTAGAGCGCTGTCTTTTTTTCACACAGGATCTCAAAGTAATTGGTTAACTCATTGATAGGGTTGGGCATTGAGAACCGATTCCTACTTGAAGTCATTTTAAAAATTACGATTCCAGTGGAATTGTTTGGAGAATTTAGTTTCAAATCTGATCATCGGATCCAAATTTAATATGCGCACGTTTTGGTTTCCAAAGCGGCCAGGCACTTGTTGTGTTGCAGCCATGGAGCACAGTAAGCTGTCTTTATTTTGCGTTGAAAAATCCCTGTAAAACTGCAACCAACCATTGAATCAAAATAATACCTTCCTCTTATTTGTGAAATAAGAATTTGACCCGTTTCAACTCCACCCCTCAAAGAATCAGAATCGATTCCAAAGGAATAATCGAAAGGAATAATCAGAATTGGAATTATAATCGTTAAAATCCAAACGATGCCCAACCCTACTCATTGATCAACTTGCATTTCCTCAACTTGTGTACTAAACCAAACTGGTTAACCCCTTATACCCTCTTTTGGGATGCATATTAATCAATATTTACTCATGTTTGACAGTTTTGTAACATGATAAGAAAATATAACTGACAAACAACTCTGCTAGTTTTAAACCTCGTCCTATTTATCCATCTCATACATCACATCGCAACTCCAAGTATTTTAAGGGTGTGCAGTACAACTCTATAACTCATAGTGGCTTGCTTGTGCTGGATAAGGTTGTATGTGACCAACTGCAGATCGTAGTGAAGAGCTAGGCCCTTGTGTAATGACAGCCAAGCCTTGTGTCCTTACAAAGCTCTCCATTTCTTCATGAACTTAGTGAACTGTTCTGTTTCCTGCCTCTGTCAGAGCCCGCTCATCTGTTGCTCCTCTCAGAGTCGGCCTTCATCTACAAACTGAGCCAGGGAGTATCACTGCCTCCGTTCGTCTGTCCTTAACATTTTCACCAACTGAGACTCGGACAGGAAATACCGTTTTAAGCCAGGGACACAGATATCATCCGAAGATACCAACCAGCAACAACTTTGTCCTATATTGCCATCCACCAATGTGTAAAGTCCATCATTTGTTGTGTACTGCATTCAGTATAGTTTATGTATGATAATGAACAACTGTTTAACACAATTTCTCTTTTAACGTGTAAATGAGCAACCTGCACTTTCTCCAACACTTGGTTTTTATTTGTATCTGCAAGTTTGAAGGCCGGGGACAGGGGGCGAACTTTGCGTCATGTTCGGTGGGTCTTCACTGTAACAGCATTTCTTGTTCTCCTTTTTCTTCTCTTTTAAAAAACCTAGAGCATAATGCTATGTAAGATTCTTGTTTCACTGACACACAGCTCTTTTTATGATATAGTATCTTTATTTTAGGGATCCTGAAACGAGAGCTTGACTCGCAGTTATTTCTGTTGTGGTATGCTGTTGATATAAACCCCTCTTTCTCTTTCCAGGAGTTTTATGACCATGCAAAGATCCTCTGGCAGGACGAGGGTGTGCAGTCCTGCTGGGAAAGGTCCAACGAATATCAACTCATCGACTGCGCACAGTAGTAAGTCTCTTTTTTATTATCTATCAATCAATCAATCAATCAACATTTATTTATATAGCAATTTACAGCAACCAGCAGGTATCCAAAGTAGAGCTCGACCTATATATCAGCGGGCCGATATTATCGGCATTTCCTGAACTATTGGTATGGGCATTTATAATGGCCAATAAAAAAAAATATACGTATAAACGTAATTATATATATATTTTTTAAATGTTCATTTATCAGAATCGTTTATAATGACAAATGATTCTGATAAATGAACATTTAAAAAATAAAATAAAAACGGACATTCAACCACGTTATGAGTGTTAACCATGTTAAACAAATTATCATATTATTTTAGTGAGAACTCATAAATAACTACAAACAACTAATGTTAGGGAAATCTGTTTGTTTTGTTACGCATTTCTGGATATATATATATAGATATCGATATATATATATATATATATATATATATATATATATATATATATATATATATATATATATATATATATATATATATATATATATATATATATGAGGTGGTTCGGGCATCTGGTAAGGATGCCTCCAGGGCGCCTCCCTAGGGAGGTGTTCCAGGCACGTCCAGCTGGGAGGAGGCCTCGGGGAAGACCCAGGACTAGGTGGAGAGATTATATCTCCAACCTGGCCTGGGAACGCCTCGGGATCCCCCAGTCGGAGCTGGTTGATGTGGCTCGGGAAAGGGAAGTTTGGGGTCCCCTACTGGAGCTGCTGCCCCCGCGACCCGATACCGGATAAGCGGATGAAGATGGATGGATGGATGGATATATATATATATATATCTATCAGAGTTTTTAAATAACCAAATATTTGTATTGGTGTCAGCCTTAAAAATCCTTTATCGGTCCGGCTCTAATTCAAAGTGCTTTACACCAAGAATCATATAACATACATATACAATAAAAAGAATGAAACATAGAAAACAGTCAAATTAGAAAAGTTAGCATAGAAACAAGAGGAGGAGAGGGAAATTGTCATACCACTACCAAGTATAGAAGCCATTCTAAATAAATAGGGTTTACGTTTTGATCCAAAAAGAGCAACGTCTGTAATAGTCTGAATGTCAGGGAGTAACTTTTTTTTTATTTTTTTAACCTTCATACATACATGTTAGCCTGGTTGTCTTTGAATTCAGAACAGGATTATAAGTAGGCTAGATGTTGTTTGTAAAGCAGCAACAGCAAAGTCACAATGGAAAACTGTAACCCTCACTGGAAAAATTCTAAAATGTCAATAAAATAAATAATATTCCTGACATCAAAATACTGAGTCAAGTTCAGAAAGAATTAAGATTTAAGAGATTTATTTTTCACAGACATCAGTCATTCATCCTGTCCGGTGACGTCATCTTTCCTTAAGAACGGGATGTGCATAATAATTAGCCATGTGAAATTACTGCTGAAGGAGAGAGAAGAGGCTGGTTTGTCTCACTTTCTAAGAATTTTAAATTTGCAAAGATAAACAGTTAGACCTTTTGTGAAAAGCTTTTGTTTTAGCTTGTCACAATTTGTTATTAGCCAAGCTAGCACGCTGTGTTTGTGTAAAACATAACGACAGTGGATGAAAAATATCACTTTCAATAGGTCTACATGTTTATACGTGTTAAACAGGTGTATTGACTCTTTACCCGTGAAGCTTTTATTGCATTTAATTAGGCTAATTATTACACTAAGCCCAGACAGAGGTCAGGGTGAGGCTGCAGCGTCATGATAAACACTCCAGTTTTTGGTGAGGACAAAGTGTCAATGCATGCTGCGCTACATACACAGTGTGTCTGTTGTAACGTACAGCGTAGAGAATAAACTAGCATGTTCATTGTTATGTAGAAACATGTAATCCAGTGTAACAGTGTGGCTCATTGATGTGCTTTAAATAGTTATTAGCCATGCTGGAGGCTCGGCACTAGGGATGGCAATGTTGGTCTGTCAGTTGCCCACTTTGGTCCAGACTGAAATATCTCAACAACTATTGGATGGATTGCCATGAAATTTGGTACGCAGGATCTTTTCATAGGATCTATTGACACTGAGAAAATTATAGATTATTATCAGGCTTATCCTTATCCATTTTGTGGTGCTTGATAGGGGTGGGAATCACCAGAGGTCTCACGATACAATATCATCACGTTACTTATGTCACAATACAATAATATTCAGATTTTTAAACATGTTGCATTATTCTGCGATACATTGCAATTTATTACCTTTTTCCAACTTCAAATTTTTCCCAATTTCAAATTATGTCCCCAAAAGGAAACATTTTCAGCATCTGTTTTACCTAAAAAGATACATTTCTATGTCTGTTCATCTCACTTCAATTTTATTGCTGCAAAATGGGATTGTCAAGCAGACAAACTGACCAACACGTATATAAATAATAATAGAGCGGCAATACTTGGCGTCTGTGTATCGATACAGTATTGCCAGGGAAAATATTACATACATTGCTGCATTGATTGTTCCCCCTACCCCTAGTGCTTGATTGCAGATTGTCCCACTATGTGTTGAACATCTGTAAAGTTGTACTGTTTTGTGCTGGCAAAAAAGAAGACCTTTATCATGTTGCAGTGTAGTTAGCAGTCTTGCCAAACATCTAAGACCATGTATGTGTCTGTCTTTGGTTGGTGACAGAGATGTCCTAGCCCTGCTGACTCTTGTCGGTATTTTGCTTATTGAAATTATTTGTCACAAAGGCAGAGACATGTTATTTTTTTCCTAAAAACCTTCAGTTTCTCAAATCTTCCTCGACCCTGCGCTTCCTCCTCTGTTTCCAAACTCTTGCGTTCTTTCTTTTCTGGTATTTTTTTTTTTATCCGCCTTTTGATCTCAATCTGGCCTGCCTCTGTTATAAGGCATGCAGTGGTCACATGAAGCCAGAGCTCTTGGAGGGCGAAGGCCTGCCGACTCTTAGTAAAAGTACTTATTCTTCAGAAACATTTCCCCTGTTAGTGGCATATTATAACATTATGAAACTTTAATACTGAGCTATCAATTATATACGTCAAAAATGATGTTCATTTCTTAATTTCTTATACTGCTCTGTAACTTTTATTCTTGTGTTTTATCTGTTTTTATTTTTCATTTTTAACTGTTTATTCTTGTGTTTCTTAACTGTCTTTGTGTAAAGCACTTTGAATTGCCCTGTTGCTCAAATGTGCTATACAAATAAAGCTGCCTTGCCTACGTTATGTAAAGTTAGGAAGTTTAGTCCAGTTGTTCCTGACCTAGGTGTCGGGCCCCTCCAAAGGATCACAAGATAAATCTGGGCGGTCATGAGATGATTAATGGGGGTTGGAAAAATAGAGAAGACTAAGTTCTGCCACAGAACTTTGTTTTCTTATTTGGGACTTTCCTGTAGTATTTTGCTTTTTTTGGTGAATTGAGTCCGACCGTTTTAAATGAAACCATGTGAGAAATCATTGTGGAATGTGAAATCATTCTTTGGTGAACCTGCTGTTAACTAGTTAGCTGAAAACTAACTGGAAGCTACAGCTTTCAAATGATAGTAGTGGAATAAAAAGTAGAATACTTCCCTCCAAAAATGTAGTGGAGTTGTAGGATAAAGTACACTTAAACTGCATGCATGGCCACAGGTGTTTTGTCACTTATGTGTGTGGTACTTTAGGTTTTATGTCTGGAGGTGGAGGGGTCAGCGCAGACAGTACAGCTAAAATGATGAAGAAATGTGATTGTGGATAGAGCGAATTGCGAGCTAACAGAGAGATTGAAAAAGAAAGGATTGAGGAGACCTATTGAGATAGAGAAGTGAGGGCTTCCCTGCATTGCGGGGATCTCTCCTCTCCTCTCCTCTCCTCTCCTCTCCTCTCCTCTCCTCTCCTCTCCTCTCCTCTCCTCTCCTCTCCTCTCCTCTCCTCTCCTCTCCCTCCCACACCCAGCAGCCCCAGTGTTATGGATCAGATGCTGGGCTGGGTGGCCAGACCGGAAGTGCTCCCCTCCCCCTTCTGTGTGGTTATGTAAACGGAGAAGCAGAGAAAGAGAGAGGGGAGAGCTATTTTTAACTCAGACAGGCTGCAGAAGGAGAAAGAATGAGCGAGTGTGTTAGAAGTGAGACAACTTCAGCATTGTTGATGAAGGTTGTTAGCATTAAATGAAAATGTCAACCATAGACAGTGCGGGAAATGTCAGGGCCACCCCATCATCCCCATCTGCCCCATCCACCCCCGCCTCTTTAAAAAAACAAAAACAAACAAAAAACACTGAATTATATTATCCGATTCATGTCATGAAAAAAAAATAAAAGGGAAGAAGAAGTTGACGCTTTGTTGTGTCTGTCTAATGAGAAGGAAGTCACTGAAGCTTCCCTGGCTGTGTTTTTGCTCTGTCATGCTCCTTTATGATGTGTTATTGTTGTTTTCTATCAACACTTCCTGACACCTTGTATGGTCACACACTTAGTTAGGAAGTTGTTCGCCTTGATTACATGAGTATGTGTTGTGTTCGGTTGACTGTAGGAAATTCACATCTGAAGTCCAAACAGCGTGAATGTGTACCGTAACGGGACAGAGGCGATCGTAAATCACTACTGAGATTCTAAGAATAAAATAGTTTTTCAAGAAGCCATGCATAATTGAAAAAAAAGAAAAAACATTTACATGTACACTGTACATTTAAGTCTTAGAATCTTTTCTTTTTGTATTTTAATACCAATTTTTCATTTATTTTTCATTCATTGAATACATGCACTACTAAATAACTATTTTAAAACAACATACTGCCGTAGTTGGCATAATCAGGATTATAATAGCATAAAAGGTTATTACATATTCAGCATGAATAACAGATTCTGACCTGGTTGACAAATGATTATATACTGTGTATATATGATAGTATAATTAATTTGAATTATATACAAATTTATGTTTTTTGTCCTAAAGATGTTATATTGTATTATGTAATTGGCAACTATTGTCAATTGAGAATTTGTTTTAACAATTTTTTTTTTTTCTAGCTCAAATGCAAAACAGACCTGGACTCTTGTTGTCACTATGAGGTTGCCAGGCAACCAGCAGAGGCTTCAGGAAGTTACAGTGTCTGGGCAAAATCTAGTCTGGCACATAAGCTCCCGCAATACCAAAACCACATTTTGTGTTTTGTAAGAATTAAAGAAACTAATGTAATGTGAAAATCTGTGTGCTTTTAGAGGTAGATGGGTAGGCCGGTAGGTAGGGCTGCATAACATATCGCCAAAAGGCTGCGACATATTGAGAAAGACACTCAGAGATACTTTGTGTTAGTTGAAAGAAAATATCAGTAAAAACTGCACTTTAAAATGTTCTTTTTTTAGTGGTGCTTTTTATATTTAATTCAATGTTGAATTTGTTCAATTAAAGAATGTTGGAAATGATTTTCTGTCATTTGTTATAAATTCAATAAGGTATTTGTTTTATTTTAGCAAAATACTGAAAGCTACAGAACTGAGTACACTTTAATATTTGTTTATTTATCGCAAGTAATATTGTTATTGCAATGTTCAACAATGTTATCCCAGATAACTTTGTTGATGTTAACTGTCATGTTAACCATAGACATGAGCCGGGTATATTTATTTTTGCCTTTTTGACCTGTCTACCTGTGATATGTTCTTAAAAATGAACAGTATACTTGTTCAATGTGCAACGTATATGACATTTAAGAGCAATTTGTTTTATTTGATTATAATATTTATATTTTGTCATGAGTTGGTTGACTTAAAGCAGTTATATTCAATAACTTTACAAACTAATTTTATTTCGTATCACAACCAGTACAATACACAGTATATTGATATACTTTTCCCCCTACCCTACAATTTATCAATAGGGTTGACAAACAAAAGTGCCAAACATGTATTGGTTCCAGTTTCACAAATGTGAGAATTTGAGAGTAAATGATTATTTAATAATACAAATAACCATTAGTTGTCAGTTATATGGATACTTGTCTAACTCTTATTATAAACCCAGCTTTGGGAAAAACGAGCTGTGGATTTTCTTGTGAATTTTTAGGCCTTAAGTCAAGATTTTACTAAAGGCTTCAAACCAACTTTATCAGAATGAATAGATTCATATATGGTATGAATACATTTGGCAGAACTCTCCCTAACCAGATGTTTAGAGAAAATTGAGAATTGTGTATCTTGTGTGCAAGGAGGAACGTGACTGAACGTCCCCATACATTCAGTATCGGAGTCTGTTTGTGTTATGTGTCGCCTGGCTGTGATACAGCCGCTGTACATTATCTGTCAATTCTCTGAAATCTTGTCCTAGCGATAAAGTGCCATGGTCCCCCTTATTTACTTCTCTGGCATCCTCCCTCTTCCTTCTTCCTTCACTTCTCTTGCTTCTCCTTCCTCCCCCCTTTTTCTTTCTATGAAGTGTAGTTGTGTTTCTGCAGGGACAGAAAATGCCTCAGATTGAGTCTCTGACTCATCGCGAGGATGTAGGGAGTGAGTGAGGGGAAGAAAGAATGAGAGAGAGAGGGGAGAATGCAGGATGGGCAAAGACAAACAGTGTTTTGGGGGGTTGTAGTGCCATAACTTTAGCGTGGTGTGATTCTGAAATGGTTTCAAGTAGCAGACGTGCTCTTGTTGTGCTGGTGTGTAGCATGACTCAGGTACATTTTGTGTGTTTAAGGTGAGCGAGATGCAATCTCACTGTATTGTGATTTCCTGAATGCTGTGTGTGTTCAGCGATTGTGCCAGTGTTCCCAGTATTAGTTTTACTTCTTTCTCTCCTTACTGTATTTGTCTCTTTTTCAAACACAATTTTTTTTATTTTCTCTTTTATTTAGCTTTTCTGTCTGGTCTTATGCTCTTCACTTATTTTTTTGTTTTGTTTCATTCAGTGCTTTTTTTCTCTCCGGCTTTTGTTAATTCTAAAATTTGTCATTTTTTCTTCTTTTTTCAATCGATTCTTGACTTGATTAACCTGTTCTTTCTTTTTGGTTTCTGTCTCTTTTTGTGTTGGTCTTTCATTCTGTTCGTCTTTCTTTTTGTCTTTTCTTTGGTTAAGTCTTTGATTCTTTGTTCATTTATCCCTTCTTTTCTTAACTTCTTTAATTTGTTCTTTTCGTTCTTTGCTCCTTCTTTCTGGCACTTCTTCCTCCTGTTTCTCTCTGGATCTCTTTGTGGCTTGCTCGGTTTCTCTCCCCCAATCATTCTTTCTTTTTCTCTTGTATCTGTCGTTTGTTCTTTCTTCTTCTCTTCTCTCCCTGTCTGTCTCTCCCTCTTTCTGGCCTCACTCCAGTCAGCACAAGATTGGAAGCCGATTGTCTATTTATAGGGCCTGTGGTTCTGTCACCATGACAACCAAGCTGGAGGCCAGGGTGCCGGGGAGCTATTTTTGGAGCAGCGCTGTAATGTCAGACTCAGCCTTCTCTCTCTTTTCTTTCCTCCTCTTTCTGTGTGTGCGTGTGCGTGCGTGCATGTGTGATTGTGTGTCTGATTGTGTGTGTAAGGATCGGCTGGTGAAGCTTTTGGTTTGGTCGGCTCTCAATGTGAAGCGTTAACATACAAAGAAACAGTAAAGCCCCTCGAATCGTTCCGCTTGGCGGGCCGTGCGCGATCTTTTCCCTTCTTGAGAAAGCGCCAAGACCATTTTCTAACTTTTCTGATGTAGTGATTCTAAGGCATGTGAAGCTTCAGTTTTCGCTTGTGCAGAGTCTGATTTCAGTATCCTGAGTAGACCGATTCAAGTGTTTTTATAGTCACTGTTTGAAGTGCTTCAACCGGAATTTGCTTTGAATTTCCAAGTTGTGTAATTTAGCTTCAATACTTTATGATACTGGTACAGTTTAATAAACTCCTTGCTGAGAAAGATTTAGTAAAAGCTGCTCTTTTTAGGGCATTTAGTTCCACGTTTCCTTTTAACTTTTACATGTAGGCTTATGGTCTTAACAAGGGTTAGGACTATATGAAATAAATGAATTGAACTGTTTTGGATTAAATAGTGACTCGTCACAGATGTATCTAAGGACGATCCATAGTTCCTTTTTCAATTTTTTATTCCTCCTACCTGTTACTTAGTTTTCTTTATGTTACATGAACAATTTAAATTAAACTTTAAATGCTGAGCTTCTTAGCCAAATATGACTTGGTTCTCTTTTTGACAGAAATATTACATTATGTTTTCTTTGTTGATGAGCAAGCCTTTATTTGAGATGATTTTATTGTTCTTTTAAAAAGAGATGTTGTGAACATGAGAATAATTTGCTTGTTGAACTTTTGAAAATCAGGGAGACATAAGTGGATTTTAGCAGATGTAGAATGAGGCACATTTTAGGGAGTTAAGAGTGTGTGTGTGTGTGTGTGTGTGTGTGTGTGTGTGTGTCACATTAAACACTATAAAACACACTAAATATTGTCATTCCAAATAATTTCTTGTTTAATGATAAATGCCATGTTTTTAAATAAATGTCATTGCCAATAGTTTTTCTAATATATTCACATGAAGTGAATATTAAATTAAACAGTCAGTAACTTGAAAGATTCCTCTTAAACATGCTCATGTTATCTTATTTATAAGGTGAATGACATTTATTTATCCAAGCAATTTAAGGATCCATAACTCGGCATATTTTCCAGTCCAGCTGTTTGTGTGGAGGCCAGACGTGTCAGCCCTGTTGTGCGGCTCAGAGTAGCCTAATCCCCGTGTAGAGCTGAAGATGTATACTAGCTCATAATCAGGGTAATCCTTTGTCCTAATACTGCCACTTTAACCAGATGAATACATTATAGGATAGGAGTTATCAGCTTTGTTGTACGCTGCTGTGATACTGTAGCCTGCTATGTATGTCCTTCAACATGGAAAGATCTCAGTTTGATATTTGATTGTTGGGGAATTATTGCCACAGAAGAAAATCCCATATTTATTTTCAACCTAATGCTGTTATTGAGGTGAAGACAATTTCTTTCAGTACATCAATTCCTCTTTTAATTTTCGAGTTTGTCAAGGGGATATAATTAAAAAAATGTTGCTGTTTGTGGAACTACTGTGACTATTTTCAGCCTTTTCATTTTTCAGAAGTCAGAATTTTGAGTTAAGTCTAAACTGGTGAGAAAAGTGTCCACGGTTGTTTATGTTTATACACAATAAAATAATTATATACAGTATATTTTTTTATGTATATATGCTGGGTTATTTTCACACACCAGACAGGAGTCCTTTGTATAGTCCTGAGTTTAAGTCAGCCTGTCTGCCCCCCCAGAAAAACCCTAAAAGGTAGACCTCTCTGTTACTGGGGCAGCCAATATTTTTTAGTTCAACTTACTAGGCACGGTTATTATTGGCACTTCTCCTGTTAATAGGGAGAACTGCTAAAAACTGAGCCGTGTGTTTGTTCTGGGCGTGTCGCCGCCTCAGACCGGAGCTGGAGATAAATAAGAGTCTGGCCTTTGCAGATGTCGTTGGCAGCCATGATGTGTGTGTGTGTGTTCTATATGAATATTTGTGTCAGTGTGCATTTGTGTAGAGATATGCACATGGGCATGTCTTTGTTCCCTAAACGGTTTGTCTCTTTCAGCCTCATACAGCTCTCTTCTTACTGACTCAGTGTCTTTTCCCTTTGTCTGTCCATCTGTCTGTCCTGTACTGTAACGTCCGCAGACCCAGCCCCCTGTTCCTCTGTGTGTTACCTGCAGCCCTCCTGTCACATTTCACCCCTGCCTGCCACATTCCTAGTTATCTCAGAGGGGGTTACATACCTTTGCCCTGAGAGGGAGCTACCATTAAGCGTCTTGCCTTTCTAGTTGTAAGAATGGTGGGCAGACGATCAGTCAAACCAGACAGCCATGCAGAAATCAAACAGAAGTACGGAAATAAGTACGTTTGTCTGTTAGCAGCCAACTGCAAAAGTGGTACCCAGCCTTTTTAGTTTGTGTTTAGGGTTTTTCCCTTTTTTTTTTTTTTTTTTGGAAAATGGAGTAGGTAAGCGTTGCCCTGATGTATCTTGTCTTGTCAGTTTAGTTATTGCCACGTAAACAATCACTTCACTCATTATTATTATTACAATATTTTTCCTTTTTTGTGACCCAGAAGCTTATTATTATATTTAATAGAAATATAAACTTTTGTAAAAAATGTCTGACATTAGTAGAGGCACTCTGTATTTAAGTTGAGGCGGTGCACCTCGGCTATAATACTCAGCCGGAAACCTTGCATTAAAAATAAAACAATGTATTACTTGTTACTGTTATATCTACTTGTTTTGATGAGTTTACCAAAAAGTGTTTTACCTTTTTTTTTTTATTATTATTTTAAATCATTTTTAGAGGCCCGTCAAAAATGTTAGATATGTAGTAATATCACAAGGAAATACAACAAACATCAGAGGCAATTCTGAAAAAAGTAACTATAGTGTTGTGAGGCAAAAATCACTTTTTTTCCTGCTTTTCTATCACTCTAATTGTCATTGCAAGTAATCAAGCACTTGTTTTCATTGGACGTTATTCTTTAGAGTGGTTGGTAAATTAACCCAAATTATGAAATTGTTAAATAGGTAAAGCAAATAAATAAAATGTAACTCAATCAGGTTTCCACCATAGCCTGCCAGTCAGTCTACTGTAGTTTATGTTCATCCCCAAAACTGACTTGAGATGGGACTTTTGATCACGATGGAACTGATAACGCAATTAGGCAGGTAGTTAACCTATCAATAACACCTTTTGTTGTTAGTGTGTTTTGAAAATGTGTGGTCTCAGAAAGGAATTGTATTGGTCTTCATATTGCAGTAATTGTGGGCCTGTATAAGACATACCAAATTCAATTCAGGGTCTACGATAAAACAATTCTAGTAACTTAAATTCCGTGAATGATATTAACCCTATAAGACTTATTTAAAATCCTGCTTCTGTAGATTATTCCCTTCGCTGCTAACATGTAGTTGCTTCACCCTTCATACGATAGTTGCCACTTTAGCTTAAAGAAAGTAGCAGCATTTGCCCAAGTTCAGCCCACTCCTCTTTTCACTATCGGAGCGGAGTAATTCCTGTTCTTTTTCCTACACAATGTTTCTTCTGTACATCTGAAAGTATTGTCAGGACTGCAGGGACAATAAAAACTCTGGCTTTTTTGTCTGTATTTGTGTATATCTTGTAACATATTCCAGCAAACTCAGTCTGCTCGTCTAACATATTGGACATGAGAAGGAATGTTTAGTCAGTTGGTTTAACAAAGACTTTAACAAAGACTCACTTCTTCATCCCGGGATGACGTGAGAGAAATGCTGTGTTTCCTTAACAGATGCTCATATAAACGTTTCTTTCTTTTTTTGAGTCCTGACTTGTTACAGCAGACCAGTGACCCTGATACAGTCATTATGAAAGCTTTAGGGCAACTCACGCACACCTTGAAAAGCAGTAGTTATGTAGGCCAGTTCATCGGAACAATTAACATTCATTTGGGTAGGAGCTCTGCGAATTTGATCTCACCGCAGGCCTGCCTTCCCACACACACATGCACACACACGCACATACACATACAAACACACACCTCTCCTCCTGTGGAAGTATTACTACAGCAGCTCCATTGATGAAGCTCCTCTGGTCTGACAGAGCAAACGGCTGCGGGTGACTCAGACCGGCTGCTTCTGATGTCACTGTGAATTAAGACACACGCCACCTGGTGGCTGCTCAGCGTCCGATGTCCTCCATCTTTCTCTTGCTCCAATGTACTTGGTGTGTGTGGGTGTGGGTGTGCGTGCGTGTCAAAAATGTCTAGTGTGGTTGCATCCACAACATAAATGTATTGCAAAGTTGCATTTGACCAGTCGAAATGTTGACATGGTTTACTCTTATGTAGTAGTACTATTTTATAGTATTATTTTATTGTCATTATTTTATTGTTATTATTTGTCTGCAGCACACCAGTTAAGATCCGGCTGTATTTCTCTGTTCTTTTCGCAGCTTCCTAGACCGGGTCGATGTGGTCAAGCAGAATGACTACACCCCCACTGATCAGGTGAGATGTTCATCACACCCAACATTTGTTATATTGAAGCATTCTACCTGCATTTGTGCTCTATAGTGCTAAAACAATTAGTAAATTAATTGTTTTGTAGATTGACAGAAAATTAAACTTTTTTTTTTTTCTAACCAATTTTTAAAATCAATTAATCATTTATTAATGTATCAAGACAATTTGAGATGTCACTGCATGAAGGCCACGGGTGTAGAGCTGTAACAATTCCAAATTTAACTGAACAATTAATTGTCTCAGAAGTAATTGCGTTCAAAATTATTTATGTATTACTTTTTCAAGCAAAACAAGTTTTGAATGAATCCCAGATACATATTTTAATTGTATCACTGTAATGTGACCCAAATAATGTAATACAAGTACCCAGCCTATGAAGTAAAACCACATCTGTTTATTATCATAAAACATTGTATTTATTTACTTAAATAAACATAAAATAGACTATTACCATCAACAGTTATACCCCTGAAGAAATGCGATTATGTAAAATAATTGTGATTAGACAATAATGTAATAACTGTTACAGGCCTACACGGGTGTAGATCATTAAATGAATGATGCTTGTACAAAGCTGGGTAATTGTGATGGCCATTTTTCACTGTTATCTCACATTTAAAGTATGCCTTCTTTATAGATGAACGGTCTATAAATTAAATAGTTTTGTTTGATATGTAAATCACAACAGTACTTGTTGTCCCTGAGTTTATTTTCTTTCTTTTCCTGTTAATAATCCTCTCTTTAATTCCTTGTTATCCTCCTCTCTCACACTCATATGTCTACCTTCCTGACATCCCTCCTCTACATCTTCCATGTTTTTAAAGCCTTTTTTTTCTATATTTTCTTTAACTATCTAACGCTGTTTTGTTCCGCCCCTATTTTTCAGGACCTGTTGAGATGCAGAGTACTGACATCTGGGATCTTTGAGACACGATTTCAGATAGACAAAGTCAATTTCCAGTGAGTTACCACAAGGTTTTCTTTATCGCCGTGTGAGAAAAGTAACAGTCAAACAAGAAGCCATAATATAGCCACAGATTATAAAGAAAAAACACCTACTTTGCAAGCAAAACATTGGAAGAGTAAATTGTTTTAAAAGACAATAAGCCATTTTTTATTGATGTTAAAGGTCCCATGGCATGTTTTTTTTTTTTTTTTTTTACAGTAATATGTGTTTCCCCAGCCTGCCTATGGTCCCACAGTGGCTAGAAATGGGGTGTAAATGGAGCCCTGGGTATCCTGTACTGCCTTTGAGAAAATGAAAGCTCAGATAAGCCAATCTGGAATCTTGCATCTTATGAGGCCATAAGGTGCCAGGTTACCTCCCCTTGCTCTGCTTTGCCCGCCCAGAGAATTTGGCCCACCCATGAGAGAGAGACATCATGGCTTTCAATGGCACATACTAAGGAAAGCTCATTGTGGGACTGGCTCTTGTGGCTGTAATTCTGTACCAAGTCTGAATTTTGGGAAAGAGACTTCAGATATGGTGTTGGGGGACCACTAAGGTCTATATAAAAGCATCCAAAGAGCACCATGTCATGGCACCTTTAAATAATAAACCTCATGAATTCATGTGTTCCTGAAATGTTTAACTTTGGGGTCACTTAAAAATTTGCATTGCACTCCATTGTAGACAGAATAGCAGCTGAGATCAGTTGCATGTTTTTTTTTTTAACCAGGGCAGCAGTTACATTACATGCTCACATAATTGCAAAAGGGTTCTCCAATGTTCTTCTAGTTAGTTTTTTAAAAAAGTGATACCAAATTAGTAAACAGAATGTGCCTTTGGAACATTGGATGAATGGTTGCTGATAATGGGTAATGTATATTTTGCATTAAAGATCAGCCACCCACTCAGATCAACTGGTATTCTGTCTATAATCTAGTGGTATGGAAATTTGTAAGTGACCCCAAACTTTTGACCGGTAGTGTACATTGTTGTCATGTAATGTACATCCCTTATTCAGTATTGAAAGTACTTTCCTTACAATGCAAATTCAACTTTTCACTTCATCCGTCTTACAGTATGTTCGATGTTGGCGGTCAGAGGGATGAACGTCGCAAATGGATCCAGTGTTTTAACGGTACAGTGTTTGTAGCTTGGACTGCTTTATTGTATGGATGAAATAATTCATGAATTACTGAAAAATAATCAGTGACAACCAGTCATTGACTGATTCATTTTTTTTTTAATGATTATTAATTTGTGTCCATTTGTTTTCTAGTTTTTGCCAGGTATAGGTATCAGTGTTTATTTAAATCTGAAGGTGAGGAGAGTGTTTGGTAGTTTTACTCGTCTTTGTTGTGTAATCGTAGCCTATGGTGTTTTGGTGTGTGTGTGTGGCACAGATGTGACAGCTATCATCTTTGTGGTGGCGAGTAGCAGCTACAACATGGTGATCAGAGAAGACAATCAGACCAACAGACTACAGGAAGCCCTCAACCTTTTCAAGAACATTTGGAACAACAGGTGAGAATCGTAGAAACTGTAAGACAGAATGAATGTTGGTTTGGTTTTTGATGATGTGCATGATTTTTATTTTTTTTTGCCACACAAAATGATGATCGTTAATAACAAACCTAGTAGATGTCAGTACAGTTTCACCTGTCTGACACTGTAGTTGAAATGCTGTTGATGAGTGGCACTTTGGCACTTTCTATAAGTGTGTTATACCTTTTTATAGCATATTTTGAACAAATTTTTAGTTCTATATTTTTTTTTTTGTAAAAATAAATATTAAATGCCTTGTTGTAAAGCCACACACGCTTCAACTTGCCCAACTGGGACCTTTAATGGCTGTTCATTTCACTCTGTTTAGAGATAGTACTTCAAAAGTCTATTTCTTTGATCACAGATTAAGACATTTCTGTTCAGTTTAAGTGTGCACCTTAATACCACAGTATCACTTCAGTGCTATTCAGTGGCACTCCTAGACCATCTGAAATAAAAGGGCCAGGCTGGGTGATTTTAGGGGCACCAAATATATTAAGCAGTGTTACATACCACCAACTCTCCATAGTTTTGGCTCTGCAAAAGACTAACAATACACATATAACAATGAATACAAGAATACTCATTCAGTCTTACTCTACATTTTATTTGTCACTGCACATGAATATTAAAAAAAGAACATGTCTTTGGGGCATCAGGGCGTAGGCCTGTTGTCTGTAGTTTTTATTTCCCCCCACATTTGTTTATTTGTTGATTATTTGTTCTGCTTTGACTCTCCCCTTGTTTATATCATAGGATTTAAAAAAAAAAAGATAATCAGACACATCACCTTAAAATGCATTAAAAACATAATGCCAATTGAAAAGCAGGGACTCCTCAGCAAGTGGCCTGTAATGTATTTTGTGTCCGAAATGAAAGTCCAAAGAAATGTGGTACTGAACTTGTTCTTCATTTCCCTCCACAGGTGGCTACGGACCATTTCGGTAATCCTCTTCCTGAACAAACAGGACCTGCTCGCTGAGAAGGTTTTGGCAGGGAAATCTAAAATTGAGGAGTATTTCCCTGAGTTTGCACGCTACACTACACCTGATGATGGTAAGAGTTGGACACTGATTTCTGTGGGTGTCCAATAGGTAACATATCCATTTTTCTGTGGTTGTAGCCAACACATTGAAATAGTTTAGTGTGGATGATGAGCCACATTGAGTTAAAATACAACAATCTAGTTAGAAATATGCTCAGGATTAAACAACATTTAGCTGTATGTTAACCAATAAGTGTAGTATAATAGCACATTACATAAGCTATCTGCCCATAATGTAAATGAAGGGCAGGGTAAACAGATAGAGAATACATTTTTGTTAATTTTAGAAACAAAAAGTCATGACTAATAATGTTGATCACAAGGTTTCATTAAGTAAACATCATTACCAGCTTTACCAGTTGTAGCTCCTGTTCAGCAGGAGGAGTGATGTGTTTAATGGCCCAGTGCAAAAATGACTTTCTCACTAATTTCTTCTTCTCCTACAGCAATACCAGAGCCAGGTGAGGATCCCCGCGTCACAAGGGCAAAGTACTTCATTCGGGATGAGTTTCTGGTATTAACAAAGCTTATGTTTTACCTGTTTGAATTTGATCAGTTTCATCATATGTTTCATACTGTATTTCCTGTTCACAGAACAGTATATGTAACACAAGGGAAAAACCTAAACTGACACATTTCTTTTTTTTTTTATAAAAATATTCAGTACATTGTTACAACTGATCTGGCACCTCAATTTGTAAATAATAAATGAAAAAACAAAAAATATAAAAAGGGGGAACGGGGAAACTCCTGTGGGAAAAGGTGATGATAGCCAAAAAAAAAAAATAGAAATTAAAATACATTTCAAGTCAGTGCTTTATCCACTGAGTCCAAGCTGTGAATCAATGTCCTTACGCTTAATTTAAGGAAAGTGTTTAGGACAATCGGGCTTATACCAGTTTCTCGTTATCACTTTCCTCGCTGCTGTGAGGAATATTTTGACTAGGTACCTGTCCCTCTGTACTGTTACAGGTGAAATATGACCCAGGTATAAGACAATGCATGTGAAAGGAATCTTATATCCAATTACATTACACAAAACTAAATGTATATCCTCCCAAAATGGCTTCAGTTTTTCACAACTCCAAAAAATATGTGTGATGGGCTACTAAGCAGCCACGTTGTCTCCAGCAGGCTGGTGTGTTGAAGGTGTTTTACTGCTAATCTGAGGTGTGATTAAAAAAACGCACCAAATTCTTCCAGTTAAACATCCTCAGTTGTTGTGAACTTGTGGAAGTATGTTGAGTTTCACACATATCGTACCATACATCTGATGGAATTTCCACTATTAGTTCCTTATCCCGTCTTGATTTCAAGTATAATGTTGAGTTGCCCCTACATTCCATAATTCTTTCATAAAACATAGAAATTATTTTAACGCAGTTTCTATTTGGTCCCACATTTTCGTTTTCTATGTCCTAGTATAACTTTTTGACAGCTGATTTATATATTTATGTGGTGTCACTACATTCCATTCTCATTCCTCTGGCTCTTTCAAAAAAGGATGTCCTCCTTAGACCAGTTAAGATGAGTTGGAAGATGTTTCCCCAACAAAAGACTGAAGCCAGAGTGGATGAAGTAAATGAAGATGTTAGGTTTACTGTTAGCAGCTTTTCCAAACCTATGTGAAATATGTTGCCTACTAGACATCTATTTTATTCTTTTGATTAATTTTTAGATTTTTTTTTGGAATGTAAACTTGATCAAACTGACCTAAACATTAACAGCTGAATTTATTGAAGAAAATTTTGCAACAGTATTCACTTTTATATAATTAACGTGTTTGTCGGGGTGAAACAGACATAAAAAGGTAGGGAGCCACTGATCTACACCACTAACTTGTCTGTACTTTGGTGTCTTTTTCAGAGGATCAGCACAGCCAGCGGGGACGGACGGCATTACTGTTACCCCCATTTCACCTGCGCCGTCGACACAGAAAACATCCGCCGCGTCTTCAGTGACTGCCGCGACATCATACAGAGGATGCACCTACGGCAGTACGAGCTCTTGTGATGGGCAGTGGCGTCTGGCCTACTTATCTACCTACCAACCTACCTATCTACCCGCCCCTGCGGCTACTTAGCCAATCGTGCCCCTCCACTTCCACCAACTTCACCAAACAACCAAGCCTTTCCCTGCATCCTGATACAACTCCTATTTCTCCCGGTTACACATCTTCAGAAAAACAAAACAGTGGAAAGACTTTTTTATGTTTTAAAAAAAGGAAACACAGTAAAGGATACACCAACATTAACCAGGACTGACTGATGGACTTACAGACTAGAATCCCTCAGTGCAGACTATCCCTTCTTTTAGCTCTTTCTCTCTCTCAAATATATGAACACACACTCTACAGCATAAGACATTCAGAGCCCTTAGGTTTTGATGTCTTATATCGCACACACACTTAGACCCTTTTAAGACCAAGTCGTCCTGCTTTTACCAGTTGACAGAGGCTAAATAAAATAACGCTTTCTGAGAGACTTCTGAGAGAGGAGGAGTTTATTATTATTCACTGCTTGCTGAAGATGACGAAAGGAGGAGGCAGAGGAGAAGAAGAGAACAATGGACGTGGAGGGAGGCAAACTGATACAGTGAAGGACTGTGAGCCTTTTTGTTGCCCGAACATACGGACTAATTGACTGTTGCCTGTGGACGTGAGCGTGACTTGAACCTAAGACCACACGGCTCACATGACCTGCTCTTCTAGAAACCAGTGGAGGAGGGATGGCCGAAAACCACAATAAAAAAGGAGGAAGACAAAAATACCATTCAGTGCATACCAGTGAACTTCATGCCGTGCAAAAAAATCCAAGCTATATATATAGATATTTATATATGTGTGTATATAAATATGTATATGTATATGCATATATATATAAATAGTATATATTCCTGTAATAACACAAATCAACTTTTAAGTTTTTGCTAGTTTTACTCCATGTTGTGTTGGTGTACACTGTGTGTGATCTGCCTTTGTGCA